>JAVTVY010003948.1:0-40218 GCA_036873755.1 Hanleya hanleyi | reverse complement strand
TCTAGTCCGTCATTCATAATCCAGCCGTCGTCCATTAGAGAATATCCGCGTCCATAATCCAAAGACCTATTCCATTTTCCACATAACAGTATTAGCACCAAATTCAAAAGACAATCATAGTATAGATAAACATAGGCTTGTTTCCTGCAAGAGAGAAGCGGTCAACAGTTTTCAATGATGCCGGCAAGACATCATGATGTTCCAAAAATATCAAATCCGTATCGCTGATCAGCATTCTTAATCCATAATATTCGTTGTAAAGTCGTCATCTAAAGAATGATGTATCTCAGTCACGCTTTGATTGTGACTGTTCATATGAGTACCATGAGATCTTGAAGTACATGGGTTCATTCGGCCCCTAGCCCCGGGTTAAGCGGAATTAGACACAAGTTACGAAACGTAGCGCCATAGATCTTGCACGCTACGTTCGTATTTTGCTATCAGCATGCGATATGTATCGCCAAATTTGAGAAACTTGAGTGGAGGCGCTTGGTGGAATAGCCCTGTTTTATAAGTTTCTGCAACAATGTTTTGTGACGTTGATTGAAATCATCACATTTAACACAGGATCTAGCAAATGCTACTAAGCGAGATATGTATACGCCATATGCAGGTCCCACTGGAATATTAATATCCAGAAAGGGATAGTTTACGATGTCGAAATTGTAATCATCTCTTTTGTCATAAAGTCGACGAGAGAGAATGCCCGCTTCATTTTTATAGAGATAGAGATCTAAATAAGATGTGCCTGTAGGGCTATCTGTAGTTTCCTTCAAATCCAGTGAAGGTGGATATATATCCTTCACTCGGCGTCATTTATATAGCGATTATCCACAGCGAGAAGATCGTTCCTATATAGTGCCGGGTGAATGAGAAGGAACGGGCTTTGAATGGATCGGCGTTTTTGAAAGCGCCTGCATATAGTCATATTCATAAGAGAACAGATACAGGTCAGCCAACAGGGGTGCACAATTAGTACCCATTGGAATACCTATATGCTGCTGATATATTGTGTTGCCAAATTTCACATAGATATTTTTAATGAGAAATTCAAGCAACTCTATAAACAAAGAAACATCCCATGAATGATATCTCTTGTATGTAGTCGAGCTAAAGAATGCTTTATGGCTTCTACGATCAGTTTTCTTGAACACAGATACTATTAATGAACTTAGACGGTCAATAAGGTCCTGATGAGGGATTGTAGTATAGAGAGTCGAGAAATCCCATGTGGATACATGTCTGTACGGTATGTGACCTTTAGCATCAAGTTCTTCCGTAAGACATTTTGAGTTTTTCAATATCCACATACATTCAACGCCAGAGTTCTTAGAAATAGTGGCGCAATACCTTTCCCAAAATGCTTTTACCTCCTGAAGGGCCCTCGTCAATAGGGTTGAAAGAAGCTTGGTGGTGCAGCTTCTAGAACCAGCTATGAATCTAGCTTTGTATGGTGATTTATGCATTTTGGGAGTCCAGTATATTTTTGGTATGTCGTTATGATTGGTTGGAAGACAAATACCTCTTTCCCTGAGAAACTTTTGTGATTGTTAAATAAATCTTCCAGAGTAAATGCAGTTTGGGAGTAAGTAGACGTATTTGATGAAGATATGTCTACACTCAATTCTATAACCAGCACCTGGTAATAGTAATATTTACATATGAATATTATATTATTCGGAGCTTTGTCTGCTGGGACTATGACGAATTTACTCTGGAGATTTGCTAGAACTTCTTGCGAATTGAGGTTTTTCAGAACTTGTTTTGCTTGGGGAAGAGTACTTCTGTCAATATGGCGGATTGTTTCAACGACCTTGCTCTTGGTGAGGTCCAGCCAATCAGCGAGTACTGTAGGTTCAACTTTTTCTCGCTTAGACCAATCAATAACGTACTGTTCCAATGCAGACAGGACTATCTTCTGGTCGGCCTTCAGATTTATTCTTCTTGGCTCTCTATATTTAGGTCCTTTCATCAGGAGTAATTTCAGATCCTTATCACTCACCACATCAAGGTCACCAGTCACAATATGTTTGCATGGTGTATAGATAAAGTTCGACGATTCACAATCACAACTATAGCCTCCTGACGTGTATAAGTTCCAGTCAAACTCCTGGACAGCATTGGAGTAATTGAATATTTTGGTGGCTATAGATTTAGTGTACTTATATGAAATGCAAGGAGGTTCTGTGAACTTAAAATAGTTTGGTACAGCGTTGCGTACCTCTGGATCATTCAGGATTCGAAGTAAATTAATGATGTCCAGTCCTTTATCTAAGTAGTTGAGTTTCAAGAAAAGCCGATCTTGAGAGGTTTCGATTATGTTCACTGGACGATACAACCGAAAATACGCTATATCTTGACATACTTTAATGATTTTTGATGGTAGGTCAAATTATGCGGCATCCGGTTGCGAGATTGACTTCGCCCTTGCGTGGCTTAGCTCAAATATCTGCTTCCGGTGGTGTTCGTGGTACGGAACCGGCTATGCTACGTATGATGCGCCCTCCTATACGTGCTTCCGCTTTACGACCTCGGATGCCAGTTCACCGACCATTACAGTGGCCGTGCTCACGGCCATATGTAAGGTCCCAGAGTGTGAACACCCCCCGTCAGGCCCAGCTTCCGGTTCACTCTCAAGTGACTGATCCTACCCTGGCTGCCATTCTGTTCGAAATGGAACAGCAGCGGCAGGAAATGAGGAAACTGAGAGAGATGATGACCAGTCAAACCAGGGGCGGAATGCCACCGCTGCCTTTCGGGTTTGTCTGACTAGTCTATGCAACCGGAAGCAATATTGACGGGGTCTATCCCTTCCAATACTTCTCTTTGGCAGGAAGCCCCGGATGTTATGAAAGTGGATAGGGACCAGTACGGTAGCTCTGAATATAATGAACCTATCAATACTGGTCCAGATACTGGTAAATATTATGATTTAATTGCGGGTATCTATGACTTGATTCCCAATAAGCAGCTTCCGGTCCCACATGCGGGGGATATTGAAACTGAATCGGGAGAGTCAACTCGGGTTACGAGATCGGTAACGACGCTTCCGGCCTCGACTGCTATTCATTCTATTTGTCACCTGTTCCATAGAACGTAAGCAGAACCCGCTACGCAAGAGGAGCGTGCAATGAGGCTTCAACCTAGAGCTCGCTTCTTCTGGTTCGTTCCCAGTTCAGAAGCCGAATATACGGTCATGTGGCATTCATGATTCGCCATTCAGCTTCCGGTCTGCTGAGGTTAACGGGGATTTCCAGTATTTGTGTCCTTCTAATATGAAAATACCTAATAACCCCGATGTTCCTTTTACGAACAAGGCCTCCGTACTTGAGGAAACTGCCCGACAAGGAGTGGCGATTACGAATCACCTCGATTGGCTTTCGGAAGCCATTAAGGATGGGCTGTTTTCGTTGTCGGGTGCGGAATGTTTAGGACAGTTACAGGAGGGAATACACCTAGTTCTTGACTACCAGAAGATAGCTTCCGGTGCAATAGAAGACTTGTTGGTTCATAATGACTATTTGTCTTCTGTGCTTGTGTATTTAAGGAGACGGGCCTTCATTCCTTTAATGCACGATTACACACCGGAAGCAGTAAAGAGAAGCTTGCTAGAAACATCTACAGCTTCCTCTTTACTGTTTGGTGATGCTGTTACCGAGGTCAGACCTGAAATGGATCGTATTGAACATGACAGGTCAGTGGCTTCCCATGCTTCGGCCAAGAGACCGTCGGCTTCCGGGTCGGGTCCCAATGCGAAGAAGACTAAGAAGAACCCGCCTTCTGGTTCCAAGGCTATTAAGGGTGCTTCCGGTCAACAGCAAAGCCAAGCACCTGCTTCTTTAGAGCCTAGGTTATCGAGCTTTGGCTATAAGAAGCAGGGGAAGGGGAGAGGTAAGCAGTCAAAGAAGGATACCTGATGTTTAGGGCCATACCGGGTGGCTTCCGCTATGGCGGGAACACCGAGACATAGTGCTTCCGGTCCCGCCACAACAAGACCTTCCGGTAGGGGGAAGCCTTCATGATATGACTGAGATACATCATTCTCTAGATAACGACTTTACAACGAATATTATGGATTAAGAATACTGATCAGCGATATGGATTTTATATTTTTGGAACATCATGATGTCTTGTCGGCATCATTGAAAACTGTTGACTGCTTCTCTCTTGCAGGAAACTAGCCTATGTTTATGTATGCTATGATTGTCTTTTTGAATTTGGTGCTAATACTGTTATATGGAATAGGTCTTTGGATTATGGACACGGATATTCTTTAATGGACGACGGCTGAATTATGAATGACGGACTAGACGCTTGTATATTCAGTTGTTTTGGCAGAACTGGACACTGATCGGAGCGGAAGCGTGGGTCATTCGAACTATCAGATACGGCTATCGCCCTCTGTCCTCTGTGGACAAGCTGATAGAGAAGGCATCAGTAATAGAGCTTCCAGTTTGGGACAATCACCCGGGTTCTATTCGCCGGTCTTCCTAGTCCCCAAGAAAGACACGTTCGAGATGCGCATGTTTATCAACCTCAAGCGCCTCAACAAGTATTACCTCACTCCACCGTCACACTTCCGTATGGAGTCCTTCCGGTCTATCCGATCGGTACTCAAGCAAGGGGAATGGTGGACAGGAAATACTTGAGATTCATGGTCGGCAAACGACGCTTCCAAATTCAAGTGCTTCCGTTCGGCCTTTCTACTTCCCCTTGGGTGTTTACACGAGTGTAGTGTATTTTGTCTTTTATGCCGTCATTTTCATCTGACGACGATACAGCTCACCAATCCCCAGTATACGAGTTGTCACAGCGACACAGCTCACCAATTACCAATATACGAGTTGTCAGAGCATTTCCATCATATCTCTCTAGATTTGTATCTAATACCGCTTATGCCGGTGCTAGGGGCCGTGTGGTCATATCATCCAAGTTGCCACATGAACATGTACAATAAAAGCGTACCTGAGATACAACACATATCACGAATCGTTAGATTCTTGGTATGTGCTTTAGAATAGGTTAACCAGAAGACTATTCTGTGAAGTCATGTGACGCAGTCAGTATGTCGGCACCTCTTCCCACTTCCCTTATATGTGTTGTAATTTACACCAGTGGCACAATTCCTGCACAGTCTAGGTATAAAGTACCACTTTTATATCGACGACTCCCTGCTAAGGAATGCCTGCAAGGAGCAGTTAATCCTAGACACCCAGTTTGTCTTAAGGATATTGACTTCTCTGGGATACATCCCACACGAAGAGAAGTCAGAGCTGACTCCGTCGCAAAGGCGCAAATTTCTGGGGGTGGAATACGATACGCTTTTAGCTCTCGCCAAACCCCCAGAAGATCGTTGGCAAAAGATAACAACGAAGATACCTCAATTCCTCAAGTTATCTCAAGCCAGGGCTCTACACTTTGCTGCGATAATCGGCCTCTTGACGTCAACACAGGGCGTAACTTCAAGAGGGCGATTGCAGCTTCGTCCCTTAATGATTTATTTCAATCATCAATGGGTCGAAAGGCAGTTGAACCCGTGGATACCTGTCACGCCTCTTGTCAAACAATGCCTCCAATGGTGGCTGGATCCACTCAACGTTATGCCGGGTGTGTCCCTACTTCCGTTTCGTCCGTCACATCACCTGTTCACGGACGCATCTATGGAAGGATGGGGAGCCCACCTCGAGTCCAAGTCGATATCCGGGTTATGGACAATCGAGGAACGCTCGTACCATATCAACGTGTTGGAGTTTATGGCAGTGACACATGCCATCCGCACGTGGGTGAGCGTATTGACCGACAAGAACCTGCTAGTTGCGACGGACAACACATCAGTCGTGTCCTACATCAACAACCATGGGGGGACGAGATCTCCGCAATTACAAAGCCAAGCGGAAATCTTTTTCGGTCTGTGTTGGGACAACAACATATCAGTGTTGGCCAGGCACATCCCGGGAGTTCTGAATGTCTTAGCGGATTCGCTTTCACGACGGAATCAGATAATTCCCACAGAGTGGCAACTTCACCCAGCCATACTAAAACAGATAGCTCATGTCTGGGAGATGCCAGACATAGATCTGCTCGCCACGCGGCACAACAATCTATTGCCCCTGTTCATGTCGCCGGTTCTGGATCCGTCGGCATACGCAGTGGACGTCCTATCGCAGGACTGGTCAGGCATGGAAGCATATGCGTTCCCTCCTCCAGCAATCCTAGCGAAGGTACTCCGGAAGATCCACGAACACATCTGTGTCGTTTATCTAATTGTTCCGTGGTGGCCAGCAAGGCCGTGGTTCCCGGACTTACTAGATGTTCTGGTAGATGTACCGAGCCAACTTCCGGTACGGCGCAACCTGTTACGTCAGCCCGGGATGTCAATATTCCACAGCCAGCCAGGACTGTTTCATTACCACGTGTGCAAGTGCTCAAGGGACACTTCGCTCGGGCGGGATTTTCAACGGAAGTTGGGCACCGAATGGTATAATCAATTCGACCGTCCTCTTCCGCTGTATACCAATCAAAGTGGGCAGTCTTCGATCTTTGGGGTGGAGAGAGGGATATCAATCCATCCAGAGCCACTATTCCTCAAGTAGCAGAGTTCATATTACACCTGTTCCAGGATAGGAGCCTGGTACCCGCTACGGTCGAAGGTTATAGGGCAGCCATTGCTCAACCTATTCTTCTGGGTACTGGGAGTAATCCTTCGACTGATCCGAATTTATCTGCAATTATCAAATCATACAAGATTGCGGGTCAGTCGCTCCGAAGTTGCCGAAGTGGGACTTAGCCCTCGTACTTCGTCAATTAGGGGTGGCACCATTCGAGCCAATAGAGTCTATTGATGTTATTTTACAAAACTTCGTTTTTGTTGGCTCTTGCCTCGGCAGCTCGTGGGTCAGAACTGCATGCGCTCGATAGGAGGAACGTCAGACATTCTAGGAACTGGAGCAATTTCGTTCTCGCAACAGTTCCTGAGTTTGAGGCTAAGAATCAAGCTGTCTACGATACTATGTCTCGAGAGTTCACAATTCCAGCCTTATCTGATTTCTTTTCTCCCGGTCTTGAATCTGACATGTTGATGCGTTCGGTTCGTGCACTTGCGTGTTACCTGAATCGTACTGAGGATCTCAGGGCGGGTAGAAGGCGTTTGTTTATCCCTTTTGATCCTAAAGCCAAACAAGAAATAAGCAAAAATACTATCTCAAGTTGGCTCAAAAATACGATTCGACTAGCTACGGATAGACACATTTGCCTCTTTCTACCTCCGGGACATGACGTTAGTATGTGACGACCTCTATTCCATCGGCCCACTCGTAACAGCACAGAGGGTTTCTATAGGACCGAGACCAGCAAGATAGCAAGATAAAGATCGGACGTACAGTTTTTACCCTTCTTGCTGGTGAGTGCATTTTCCTCTCGTTCCCTTTCGGAAGGGGGGGGGGGAGGCGCGTATGTAACTCGACCTTGAAGTCAGAGTAGCGACAGGGATTTCCTATAAACTATAGGCATATAGGATACTGCTGTTGTGTGATCTCATGGATCCTTAGTGAGGTAGAAGATCCTTGATTTCTACTATGTACTAGTCACTCTGCTCACTACTTTTATCACTTACCACGGACTGTATCAGTTTGCCCGCCATCCTTTCTGTGGCATTCTATACAAAGAGTGGAAGTGAGGTAAGTTTTCAGCGCAAATAACAAAAAAAAATCACAGGTAAATTTCTTGTTATTAAGCTAAAACTTACCTCACTTCCAGTGATGCCCACTCGCCTTCCCCACTGGGATACATCTTGGTCGTGTAACTCAGAAGAACAAGAAGGAAGTTTGGGTGTGAGCATGTGCGTGACTAGCAGGGGAGAGAACTGTGTCATTCAAATTCTTACTAGTTGATTTCATGTAGAACAAGAAATGCAAAGAGTGGAAGTGAGGTAAGTTTCAGCTTAATAACAAGAAATTTACCTGTGAATTTTTTTGGGGGGGCGTGGGAAATGACATGTTTGGGCCGGTTGGGGTATCCAAGTGAAGCTTTCGCGGGATAGAGTCGGACTGGTCAGTTGCGGTGAAGTAAGTAAAGTGGTCATTCTGGAGGTGCGCAGGGGTATATTTGAGCGATTGTGAGGTGTCAAAATGAAACCCTCGAAGCATAGTCCACGACTTGAGGGATGTCCGCGTCATCTATGGCGTCATCAGTAGGAGTAGTGGCCAAAGTGGGCATTTTGGGCGTGTGAAGGAAGGTGTTTGGGGTAGAGATGCACCATCCGTGGTCCAAATGGACCGTGTGTGGTGTCATCTTGTAGCTCTCTGCATGTAGCCGACGAATGGTATGGTTTTTGTTGGAAGTCGCATTGTGCTACGCATGCGCAGTTGGGCAGTAGTAACGAAGGGTGTCATTTCGGGCGTGCATGGGAGTGTGTTTGAGTGATTGAGGGACCACTATTGATCCGATTGGGTCGTGGAGGTGTCATAGTGAAGCACTCGTAGAGTCGACTCCGACTGGGTGGGTATGTCGTGGAATTAAGACTATGGCTGGCATACGCAGACAGAGAATTGTGGGAAAAGGGCATTGGAAGGGACGTTATGGGGTCGAGATGGGACAATATTGGTCTGAATGGGTCGGGGGAGGTATCAGTTTGAAGCACTCGCTGCTCCGACTGGAGGGGTTGAGTCGTGGAAATGACGTCATTCTGCAACCTAGAAGCTATACCCGGGACCCTTTGACTTCGATTACCCACAGGACATTCCCGGAGATGACCGGACATTGCCGAAGATGAACGGACATTTCCGAAGATTACCGAACATTGCCCAAGATTGCCGGACATTGCCGAAGATTGCCGGACATTCCCGGAGAATCAAGCGAAGCGACCACCCACTAACCTCGCCCCAGGGGTCGTTTTCCGCTGGAAAATGGTCGCTCCAACGAACCCCTGGGACCACGGTCGCTCAAAGTGTGTCCCATAATACATTGAAATATTCTTTCACGTGTCCTCTTCCGGTTCCATTGGAACATATCTTATTCCTTATGAAACGTCAGTCATGAGTCATTTGCATGACCATCGGCATAACGTCATGATGTCAGGATAGAAAATATTTCACAAGAATGCATAAAGAGTACGTCATCTCGCAACATCCATGACGTTGGGACATCGGCATGATCTCCACAGAGACGCCCTCGTTATGTTCTGAATTCTAGGGATCCGTGCGCTAGCCAATAACCGATCGTACGGCAGAGCCCGGTCCCATAGCCTGGTTTCGAGATTTGAAGTCTCGTTGACAAGGGACTACTTTCTGTCCGCGGAGGCATCTCCCCGGAACCAGAAGCGACCGCATCACCGCCGGACATGACCACATCACCGCGGAGTATACATCCCCAGGGTCACGTGACCGGAAGTGACCTTTGCTGGAACTATATTGAGCTTGACCTCTGTGACCTCCACAAGCAAGAGTTATCTGCCCCTAAATGCGACCAAAGATGCGTTTTCTATACTACTCACATCTGATGACCTTAACTGGTAGTCACAGACAGCCGACAGTCAATTAGGTTTTCGCGCGTATATATCAATCTAGAAATACTTGATCTCGACGGACAGTCATGCAGCTCTGGTGTTCGCAAGTTCATCATCTTACCGACACGACACTGGTTATTCACATCGTTTTCAGTGGGTTTTTCTGGCAAGTTTTAGGATATTTTATGATATATGGCGCGGTGTTCTCGCATCTCCCTTCCCATGGTCATTTGGTATGCCTCATAGCATTAATACAAGTAAGCCTATACTTATGTTTGTGAAACACCTTCATGTTTCATTGCAGCTTTACCTCGGAATTGTTGGTCAATCCTACAGGAGGTAGCAGTCAAACACCAATGTGAGCTTGAAGAGCTAAACACTGCAGATCTGTACAAACTTGACGTCAAAGATCTACCACATATGTAAGTAAAATCCTTGAGTTCCACTGACAAGTTTGACGTAATACACGTAAGGCTCATCTTGACTCAATAGTTCGGCTCTTTATTTTGCCGTCATCCCTCCTGATGATGGCAAAATAAAGAGCCGAAATATTGAGTCAAAATGAGCCTTACGTTTTTCGGAGTTACACTACTCGTGCATTATGTAGTGTGTAAAACACTCACCCCGCCCCCAGCATATAGGCAGGCTCTAAAATGATTGTATCTACACACTGGAATTGTAAAATTTAAACAAATTAATTTATTTGAGAGAGTATGAAGATTCACTCACACATACAGGGGCGGCGGAAGCAATTTCAGACTGCCCCGACCATCGATCACAGCACAATTAGGCGAGGGTCCCGGGGCCGCCTAGGCCCCGTAAGCTCCGGTGTCCTAGATTGCAGGAGATGCATTCTGAGCTATTTCCGGCACATAAAATACCATATTAATGCTCGATAAAATGTTGAAAATGTGGGTTCAAATAAAAGATTTAAAAAGTCTATTTATCACTGAAAATCAGGTTCCACTTAAAAATTCTCATCACCGCGCACAAGAAACCCGGTGGTGTAGTCTGTTTCGAGATATTCAGAAATGACCAAATATTGATACAGACGAGGCGCCAGTTCCGACCCACCAAAGTGAAATTTGCATCTGTTTCCGAATGAAATGGTTTGATTGGCAGAATCATTATCTTGATCGCAGTACAATTATCTATAGAATTTATTAACAAACTAAATTAGCTGGGGATAAACTGAACTTTTGGGAATATAAGATTACATTTCTAAATGAGAGGCGTCAGTTCCGACCCACTGTCGCCAGCTCCGATCCAGCCTCGTTTTGACATTGACCTTTGACCCAGATATAAACAATCGTAATCGTCGACATGATAATTTTTTCCCCAAAATAGGGCCTTAGCTGGATATTTCATTTTGCAGTCTTCATCTCATAAGTGAACATTTGGAGTTTAAGAATGCGGGTTGGGGATGATAGTGATATGGTCGAGCTTATCATATTGGCAAGATATTATATTGGACACTGAAATAACTCCGATGGCTAATAAGCGTTTTCTCACTCCAAAATGATGTTAAATCAATGATACTTTTACTTATTTTACCTCGGAGTAGCAGATTAAAGAGAAGAAATGCTAATCAGTACTCGAGTTACGATTTTACGTCGCCAGCGCTGCATTCGCAAGACATTTTCAGGCCGTGGTATGACCCAGCTTGGCCATTCATGAATGAGGGTGATTCGGAACTGGCTCCGTCAGTTCATGCCAACAATGGGGCAGGTAGCCTTTAGAGTGACTAGTGAATAAATTTATGACAGATACATAGTACCATATGATAATTATATGTGAGAAACAAAACTTTGATCGGAAGAGCTGGTAGACGACACTGTTTTTAACCGACGGCGGGTCATGGTGTTTGTACTTAGACTGATGTACATGTAGTCGTGTGTATGGAATGAGTCTGCAAAGCTATCTCCTAACAAATCCAGTGAATGCATAATATGATTTAACCATGATTGAGAGGTTGATCAACTTGCTTGAATGCACCAAATGTTTTATGATTTCGCGCGATCATGGCTATGACAAAAAGCAATATTTTGGGAAGTGGGCCGGAACTGACGCTGGGTCGGAACTGGCGACATCACTGTACTCGTGAAAGCTGGAGAGCAGATAACGCCAAAGCTTTTTTGACGAGATTCCAAGACTAAATGATGATTTTAGGCCTAATGATTTATTCGACTGTACACTTAAAATGTACAGATGGCGCTACTGACGGTTAAATAGTACAGGTCAGCAGCGCCATCTGGACATTTAATAAGGGTACAGTCGATGGCGCTGTTAGACGCAAATATATGTAAGTTACAATACATACGGTACGAATTATGGTTCAATTCGCTCTAAAAAGGTGTAGGTCTAAATAATTTGTAAATCTTGAATTACGTAATGCCAGTGATGTTTAGTACAGCAAAACAATATAACTAGAACTTGTCCATCATAATTGACTATGCATTCAGACGCTGTGACATTGCCCCTTTAAGATTGTAATAGAGGCTTTTTATCGAGCGACTACTTTGGAAGATCTTTTTAGTCGGGTTATTTGACTTGGGTTATTGAGAGAGAAATCGGGCTGTCGCATAAGTTATATTATTATACCTCATGTAAATTCGTAATGTTTTCATTGGTTGACAGCCTGTCACGTGTCATTCTACACAAATCGTGATGTTCAGTGATTATGCAGTCATATCTTGCCTTACCGTTGAATAAATGTCATGTACCACGGCAGAGCGTTGGACATGACATTTATTCCACGGCGACATCTGTCGGACCAAGCTAGAGTTGCCTCCCATAGCGCGCGCGCCAACATACTCCCCGAAACGAAGATTGATGTGTATATGTCGGCCTGACGTGTATACGTCGGCCCGTTGGTGATAGAAATTGGTGAATGTGATTTGATAATTGAATGAAATAAATTTGACATCTTTTGAAAAGGTACGTAAGATCACCGATAACGTTACTCTTCCAAATTATGCGATTCAAATATGACATTCGGTATAATAAAACAACTATTGCATGTTATAGAGTGGGACATCACGATTTGTCAGCTCTCGACAAGTGATGTACAATTCGCGCTGCGCGGCTCGTTGTACATCACTTGTCTCAACAATCATGATGTCCCACTCTATAACATGCAATATTGTATAATGTGTGTATGTTGTAATTACTAAGTTAGTGACTTGAGTACTTAGAATTTTGTTTGATCGTCGCTATATAGCTGAAATATTGCTGAAGGCGACATTAAACCTTAATTCTCTCTCTCACTCTCTAGCAAACGGTAATCAGCGGTCCTGGAACTATTGCCCCGACCATGGTCGGGGTGGTTCCGCCGCCCATGACATATGACATCCGACGTCCTCGATGCTTATCCACTAACATCAGATGAGTTATTGCTGCTCCTACGCAGTACAATGTCTTACCTTTACATATTAGAAAATGTGAGTCTACGGAGTTTTAAAACTGCCTGTTTTAAGTTTTATTTTGATGATTTTAGAAAGACTGAACATTTATCTTAATTTATTACATATTTACAAGAATTTAACTGACATATCAAATTTCTTATATTAACCTCTATCATTGTGCTTATATATTGTTTTAAACGCGACACACTTGATTTGATTTTTGTATGATCCTCTCTTATATGATTTTATTATTTGTAGTACTTATTTGTTATTCAACTAGTTAGCTCTCGACCCTGATGAAAAGAGGCTGTTGTCCTATTTAGGTTATCGAGATTAAATAAAGATTATTATTATTATTATTATTTTCTTGAGCTGATCTGTCATCACAGCTCCCGGGCTAGCGTATCTAATTCCGCTTAAGCCGGTGCTAGGGGCCGTGTGGATACTTCATAGTCTCCACAAGAACAGCTGCAATAAAAGCGCGGCTAGGATATTGAGGCTACGTCCGAGAATCCTTCGTATTCTCGGGTCTAAATGTGATGTGCTGATGGAAGCTTTCCTGTAGTCATATGGTTGTTTTTGTCGCTAGACGTCAATTTTTCCCACCTCTTGCATATCGCTCCAGTTTATTACCAGTATATGGTAGGATTCTGCTGATGGACTGTTAGTCCCCGAGGCCCGCCCTCTGCACATGTCATTTGACAAATATATGTAGGCAGAAGTTCAGTTTTATGGACTTCTGATGTAGGTTTATTGCTTTGGTGGGAAATATAAGCCGTACGACGTCGGTCAATGCAGGTTAGTTTTTCTGGGTATTCTTGCATTTACCAGATTTATCCCATGTTGAGGCGTTTACTCCTTCGGACGTCCTCGATGCTTATCCACTAACATCAGATGAGTTATTTTTCTTCGGTATAATAAAACAACTATTGCATGTTATAGAGTGGGACATCACGATTTGTCAGCTCTCGACAAGTGATGTACAATTCGCGCTGCGCGCTCGTTGTACATCACTTGTCTCGAGCTGACAAATCGTGATGTCCCACTCTATAACATGCAATAATTGTATAATGTGAGTATGTTGTAATTACTAAGTTAGTGACTTGAGTACTTAGAATTTTGTTTGATCGTCGCTATATAGCTGAAATATTGCTGAACGCGACATTAAACCTTAATTCTCTCTCTCACTCTCTAGCAAACGGTAATCAGCGGTCCTGGAACTATTGCCCCGACCATGGTCGGGGTGGTTCCGCCGCCCATGTCATATGACATCCGACGTCCTCGATGCTTATCCACTAACATCAGATGAGTTATTGCTGCTCCTACGCAGTACAATGTCTTACCTTTACATATTAGAAAATGTGAGTCTACGGAGTTTTAAAACTGCCTGTTTTAAGTTTTATTTTGATGATTTTAGAAAGACTGAACATTTATCTTAATTTATTACATATTTACAAGAATTTAACTGACATATCAAATTTCTTATATTAACCTCTATCATTGTGCTTATATATTGTTTTAAACGCGACACACTTGATTTGATTTTTGTATGATCCTCTCATATATGATTTTATTATTTGTAGTACTTATTTGTTATTCAACTAGTTATAGCTCTCGACCCTGATGAAAAGAGGCTGTTGTCCTATTTAGGTTATCGAGATTAAATACAGATTATTATTATTATTATTATTTTTTTTTTGGAGCTGATCTGTCATCACAGCTCCCGGGCTAGCGTATCTAAATTCCGCTTAAGCCGGTGCTAGGGGCCGTGTGGATACTTCATAGTCTCCACAAGAACAGCTGCAATAAAAGCGCGGCTAGGATATTGAGGCTACGTCCGAGAATCCTTCGTATTCTCGGGTCTAAATGTGATGTGCTGATGGAAGCTTTCCTGTAGTCATATGGTTGTTTTTGTCGCTAGACGTCAATTTTTCCCACCTCTTGCATATCGCTCCAGTTTATTACCAGTATATGGTAGGATTCTGCTGATGGACTGTTAGTCCCCGAGGCCCGCCCTCTGCACATGTCATTTGACAAATATATGTAGGCAGAAGTTCAGTTTTATGGACTTCTGATGTAGGTTTATTGCTTTGGTGGGAAATATAAGCCGTACGACGTCGGTCAATGCAGGTTAGTTTTTCTGGGTATTCTTGCATTTACCAGATTTATCCCATGTTGAGGCGTTTACTCCTTCGGACGTCCTCGATGCTTATCCACTAACATCAGATGAGTTATTTTTCTTGAGCTGATCTGTCATCACAGCTCCCGGGGTGGTCGGGGCGGTTCCGCCGCCCATGACACATGACATCGACGTCTTCGATGCTTATCCACTAACATCAGATGAGTTATTTTTCTTGAGCTGATCTGTCATCACAGCTCCCGGGCTAGCGTATCTAATTCCGCTTAAGCCGGTGGTAGGGGGCGTGTGGATACTTCATAGTCTCCACAAGAACAGCTGCAATAAAAGCGCGGCTAGGATATTGAGGCTACGTCCGAGAATCTATCGTATTCTCGGGTCTAAATGTGATGTGCTGATGGAAGCTTTCCTGTAGTCATCATGGTCATATGGTTGTTTTTGTCGCTAGACGTCAATTTTCCCCACCTCTTGCATATCGCTCCAGTTCATTACCAGTATATGGTAGGATTCTGCTGGTGGACTGTTAGTCCCCGAGGCCCGCCCTCTGCACATGTCATTTGACAAATATATGTAGGTAGAAGTTCAGTTTTATGGACTTCTGATGTAGGTTTATTGCTTTGGTGGGAAATATAAGCCGTACGGCGTCGGGCAATGCAGGTTAGTTTTTCTGGGTATTCTTGCATTTACCAGATTTATCCCATGTTGAGGCGTTTACTCCTTCGGACGTCCTCGATGCTTATTCACTAACATCAGATGAGTTATTTTTCTTGAGCTGATCTATTATCACAGCTCCCGGGCTAGCGTCTGCACATGAACATCAGCAATAAAAGCGCGACTGGGATACTAAGGCTACGTCCGAGAATCCATCATATTCTCGGGTCTAAATGTGAGGTGCTGAGGGAAGCTTTCCTGTAGAGTCATATAGTTGCTTTGTAGTTAATTTTTCCCACCTCTTGCATATCAATCGCTCCAATGTCAGTGTTCAGACGGGAGTGTCCGTGTTGTTTCGAGTGGACTCTCTCCTGGGATCTTGCGGGGATTCGGAAAAGAGTTTCCTATGTAAAATTGCTATTGATTCTATGAAAGTCGTCAGTTGACGTCTAAATTCAAATTTGGGGTTGGAATTCCACAAAATTATCGCCGATCAGTTTCGTTTTGTCGGAAATTGGAACTGAATTCTCCTCCAACATCTAAATCATTTGCATGTAAATTGGGAAAACTAGACGACACGGTTTCCAAAAATGCAGGGCCATCTTGAGGGACTGCTGAAGCATCTGTGCTAGTTTTAAACAGCACATATCCATATTGAACCAAATGAACAAGCAACATGATAATTTACCCTTCCGGAAACAGAATATAGGCTGTTGGTGACATTGGAGGTCATTGTGACTATTCATTCAGAAACGTTACTGAATGGACTGACTTATGAGTGTCCAGATTAATTGATATTTATTCAGATCTTCGAGAGAGACATGGAATATTGCCTAAAATTTCCCATTTTATTTTGGGTCAAGATATTAATCCATATTTAGCTATCTTTGTTTACTCCCCCACCAAACCATTCATGCTGACGTTTCTTCTGTTTTGTTTCCTTCAAGCCACATTCCAGAAGACATGACTGTCGGAGAGATACGGTCGAACCAAACAGATATCGTCAGTGAGTCATGGGAGCATAGCACAAGAGAGGAGAGTCTGGAATTCATCCAACATCTCGTCCGCTCCTTGCTCAGCTCCTGTCTGTACGATAAAACTGGTCAACCCGTGGCTTTTCAATTGATGCAACATTACGGGGCAATGGGCATGCTCTATGTCATACCCGAACATCGACACAAGGGATATGCCAAGATAATCGTCTCCAATTTGTCCAAGAAACTTCATGATTCGGGGAGAACTCCGTACGCTTATCTCATTCCAAGCAACACAGATTCTGTTGGGTTACACGTTAGTATGGGCTTCAAAAAGGATCCCGAACAGTGCCTGATATGGACATTATGTAAGCCGGTCTCCGACCATCCTGGATCGTGCAGCGATAAACTTCATAAACGGTGCTGTTAAATACTTAAACAGTTCCTCGCAATATAATGATAAAGGTTTAAATCACATCAAGGATTCAAATACTCCCGACAGTGACTAAGAACCAGAGGGGTGTAACAATCGCACGGAACATCGTATTCGGGCCTATACCATATATTATAGAACACGTAGACAAGAATCGAGAGACCACTGCCTGTTGTCACTGAAAGAATCCGTCATATAAGAATCACGAAAGAATACATGCAATATCCCATTCTCGCTTCTTCAGATGCACCCTCCTATAGATAACTGAGGAAATAGGACAGAGGAAAGCTGTGTGCTCGTGACGATGGCAACATCTCAATCCGAAAACTTTTCCGTTGTAAGAGAAGCCAGGACAACAGATCCTTCACAAGTATCGATTGAAGAATCACCGAACCTACAGCAGTTTCAAACTCTCTAAACTTCACAGTACCCATTTAAAATTATAACATTGGTTCCGCTAAACTTTGTTGTAGGTAATCAATCTAACTTTTCGTCGCTTGAAATGGGGGGTTGCTCTATCACAAGAGTTTCAATGAGGTCATTGTCCAATACAAACCGGGACTTTATGGCCATTCCATTTGAACTGACATTGAAGCAATTAAGTAGTTACAACCAGGTATATCATTGTATTTTTTGTATTTTCCATCCATATATTTACACACAATATTGTTGATCACGGAGTGAAACTAATACATTATTAATCAACCTTCATCGTCATTACATGGTCAGTGATCAATAAACCAATTAGTTGTGCATACACTCAAACATTTAATTAGACCAGTGGCGGGGTCTTCAGCCTTTTCAAATTCAGCACACCATCCATTTATACAGGGTAATACAAGGACGTTAGAAATGCTTCATTGTATACTGCTATGTCTTCCAACCAAACTTTAAGAAAGAGAATGAATACCACTGCAACTAACTATGATTCCAATTTACTGGTGGCTGTATAACAATTGACAAGACTGGGACTCGAAGGTGCCATAATGGCCCGCCAAAATGGCATTCAGGTGCAACACAAATCACCATTACTTCAAACCACAACATTTACAATTGTATAATCACTATTCGGAGCAACATGAACCCATACATTTTCAACAGCACTAAAAATCATGACCATATTAACGAGCATTAAAATGTAAAACCACCCCCAATGAGCGGGAGTCTTATCATTTACGTTGCGTGGAATCAAGGCAGAGTAGACAAACATATGATGACCAATGATATAACAGGATCATATACATTATATAAATACCAGTTGAAGGCCACATGTTACCTACCATGTATTGGTGTTCTCCGACTGTTTCTCTAGATCTTGAACATTCCACTTGTGACTAAAATTCTAAAGCTGCGGTCTATCTAATTTTTTACACTAGCATATAATTTGATATTATACTAATATAATACAAGGTGATGTTTACAACATGATAAAGTATTGGAAAATGTCAAAGTTATAATTGCCGTGATAACAACACTCTCTCCATTAAAGGCCCATTCTCACGGTGCGATTTGTAGTAACAACTTGTAGCATACAACTCCGTTGCATCATGAGAACACTCGTGCGATTTCAGTCGCATGCTACAAGTCGTATGAAATAGGGCAGGTCCTATTTCATATGATTAGTTGCATGCTACAAATCGAGGGATTCCCCCACTGAGTTGTTACTACAAATCGCATCGTGAGAATGGGCGATGCCACATGAACAGGTACAATAAAAGCGTACCTGAGATACAACACATATCACGAATCGTTAGATTCTTGGTATGTGCTTAAGAATAGGTTAACCAGAAGACTATTCTGTGAAGTCATGTGACGCAGTCAGTATGTCGGCACCTCTTCCCACTTCCCTTATATGTGTTGTAATTTAAACAATGAACAGAGGGTAAACATGTGACATCACAACCTGGAGATAATATTGTCCATATGAATGAGACTCTTCCATATAACCCCAGTATAATTGATGGCATTCAGGGAGTCGGACTCGCCACCAAGTGTTTACACAGTGGCAAGTAAAGTAACACCGTCCATCTGGTGCGCTGTCTGGTGCTCGGATCATCCTATTCTTTGTGCAGGTATTTTTTTTTTTTTTTTTTTAATGGTCGTAAGCAGTGGAATTGCAAATGGATGTAGACATGTCGAGGCTCCCTCTGATCTCTGACTTCTATTACTTAGAACCATATACTTGAATCAGGAGCGTTCCTTTCAAACACGTAACGCATGGTTTCATTGAACCCTGAGAGTCTTCCCAGGGATGGCACCGCATTGGTCAACAATGTCTGAAGGATAGTTTCGGGTAGTTCTGGACATGTTAGGTTTTCATGGAAGGTCAGGTTGAACATATTTAGTGTGGAACAGACAAAGTGTGGAATTTGAATCGCAAGATACAACTTCAGGTCATTCTACATTGGAGTTGTACGTTTCTCTTCATTATAGCTAAGCAGTGTGACATGGTATAATGAACCAAATTGTTGACTTCATGCAAGATCAAATGAAAACTTGTGTGACACACGAACGGAGCATTTTCCAGAACACATGTGTAAAACGTGAGTTTAAGACAGGTTATGTAGGTATTCACTCAGATATGACACTTAACTGATGAAGAATCTCCCATAACATTGATTTTTTAATGCTGAAAAATAGTATAATAGTAATTGTGCTCCATGATTTCGCAACATCACCAAACCCTTTTCTGTCCTTTATATCTTGCAAGATATTGATATCCAAATTTAATGGATATCAAACAAATCATTTAGACGAAGGTTTACCTACATTTATGTCTATAGTGCAACCTATCAATGAATAAATGCCACGACGAACAATTGGGCAAAATACAAAGCCCTGTGGAGATGGCACATGAAAAGACTTTAATCATGATAATGGTTCAGGTTATGAATTTTTTGACGTAAAGTCAGAGAATTGTAATTATTCAATTAAACGGCCTTTTGGTTTGCACCAAAAGTGAGCGATTATGTCAGCATTGCTATACGCGTATCAAAGGTTTACCTATGCTCAGACTACAGCGCCATCTATGGGTGAACATTGGCTACCAAAACAGAACTAAGGAGATAGCACAAAGTTTGACCCAAAAATCTTTAATGAGATATTCACTTTTAAAGTCGCAGTGATGACAGAGCCGTTTCTGATGAAAACATAAGAGCATCCACGTCATGGAAATCCTCTCATTTAATAGCAATAGATTTTGCATACAATATGGAGTTTTGTTCTTTTTTATCTGTAACTGAATAACAAAATTTACACAATGGGGCTCATAGTGGTAGCTAAATAATATAGCTGCGTTAGGACTTAGGCTTGCATGATGGATGGGGCTAGTGGGCAGGGTATGCAGAGCTATAGCTACCTGTTCTGTGTCATTGTTATGAACACCAGGTTCTGGGGACAAAAGTTCATCCACCATTTCTCCAGCTTGGGGCAGTCACCATTTGGGGATTTCAGATTATTCTACATTGTCCAACACATTTCAATCTCTACAACTACATTTATTTTATGAATTCTATCGAGTTGTGTATTTCTGATACTACTGAAAAAGCAGACTATGAAATCATATATATTAAACTACAAGACTCAATACTATTAAAGAAACATATTTGATTGTAAAGATGTTTGTCACTGACTGATCATTGTTCCACATCTGAAAAGCCTGCTTCTACAAACCTGAAAATTTAGTACATACAAATATAACAAAGCATTCACCCACAAAATATCCAATACGACAACTTGTGTAAAGCATTAAGTAACAATATGACAAGATGAAATATGAACATGTACGGGTAAAGCACTCAGTAAACATCTGACAGGATGAAATATCAACATGTATGGTAAAGCACACAGTAACCATGTGACAGGATGGAATATCAACATGTATGGTAAAGCACACAGTAACCATGTGACAGGATGAAATATCAAAATGTATGGTAAAGCAATCAGTAATCATGTAACAGGATGGAATATCAACATGTATGGTAAAGCATTCAGTAACCATGTGATAGGATGAAATATCAACATGTATGGTAAAGCAATCAGTAACCATGTGACAGGATAAAATATCAACATGAATGGTAAAGTGTTCACCTACAATATGTGACATGGCAATATTATGTAGAAGTCCAGTCACACAAGTGGGAGTATTAAAATTTACCTTGAAACATGTAGAAGTATGAGCGAACACAAATGTATCTTCAATACATGAAAAGAGCATGTACATTGATTTAAAAAGACCGGTGCACAGAATTTAATCCAAGCTCAATTTACAGTTCCTTTAAAGTTTACAATATTGATAACTTATGAATATGACACCTTTTACAAGCTGTGTGTATATGTACTTCATTGATCGGGATATACAAAGGAATCATATATTATAGTACTTGAATAGTTATCTTTATAATAATCATCATAATATTTGCTGCCTCTGTCAATAATTTTATATACTACCCACTAAATTACACTTTGGTGTTAAGATTACCATAATCTCTGTTCGTCAAAATCACATACTTACTACAAATACTTGGACTGATACTGTGCAATCTGCCCATATATGACAGAGTTCTTTGTTGTGGGACTATGCTATCCTCTATACGATTTATTGTAACAATTCATACATGTCTATTGCAATTTTTCTGTCATGATGGAATACTCAATGTTGTAGTTCCAGGACTAAAGAGAAGCTGTTTTTGTCTGTCAACATCTGTACTTTTTTTGTAATGAAAGACATCTGTGAATGGACCTTGCACCTGATGACATCACTGCCAAGGTTTGATAATGATCTAGATAGAACAGAACATGAGGTGGTTGTCAGCAAGAATATCTGATGTCAGAGAGAGAAAGAGAGAGAGAATGCTGTAGACTGACCATTTATGTTTATACTTTATGTTGTTAGGTTTTGTTGTTTAGCAGAAATAGAGCTCTGGTGCACTTTTAAAATTGTATCTATTCACCATATTCACAGCGTGTAGTCATGATAGTTATTCACACTATAGCTTATTATCAAATCAGGTAACATGTACTTTTATATCAGAACCTCAAAACATTGTACATAATGTTATATCGGGTTTAATAACACCAAGCAAGAATGTTATTGGAATATTACAGCAAACAAACAGTGGTAGCGTGATAGCACAAAAACATATTCTCTGAAACAAGTTTTCCGATATGAAGCACAAGATGCTTGATAAAACAGAACAGCAGTGACTGAAAACATATCTTTTATTCTTTTGAATAACTTGTGCAGAATCTCTGTCATGATACATGTAATACTGCAGCCCTAATATGTAAGGAGTTATCATCAGCCATTTAACTGACAGAACTTTTAGAGGAATATTAACACAAAACTCTCTGAAGCTGTATTTCTTTATAATGATTCCATATGATGTTTCGCTGAAGCATTTAACGTCCTGTGAAATAAAATTCTGGAACTATTGTGTTAACATTCACCACTTCTAAACACCATTCAAAACGGCTGTATGATGTCTCCTCCATGCTGGCAGTGATGTGCTGTGCTCCATGTGGCTGAGAGAGTCCCCTCTTTATTCAATATGATGATGTAGTAGTGTAAAGGCTGTGTCATAACTCCATGTCATCCTCCATTGTGTCTGTAACCGGAGACTGATAATTCACATCCAAACTGGACCTGTAATATGTTAACACAATGATTCAATCAGTGATAGTAAATGTGCATCACAAGTGGCCATCTATATTTTACAAACTTCACAAATTATCGTATTCATAGCGAATCTAAGGCACAATTCCTAATCAGCAACGAATTTGCCAATATAACTAAAGGGCTACACATCACAGTAATTTGACAGATCAGTCGGTCAAGGTATGGGTCCTACCAACAAATCTAGCTATTATATTCAACACCTTTATGGGTGACTAGGAGTGTTAACATCATACCCAAGCTGGAACTTACCAAATACCACCTGTTCAGGAAAAACAGTTTGCTAACCCAGCTAAAACTGGAGGGAACAGTCAACTTAAATTATACTTCTTCACAAAAACTCGAGCTCAGATTTTGCTCAAACTGGAGTTTGTCTTTTTCGTATTGTAATTGAATGAGAGAAGCCTGAAGTAAACGGGTGGTCTTACACTTGCAGTGATGGTGATGTTATAGGTCTTGTTGTGGACATCGATGAACAAAGCTCAGTAAGAGATTGTACGCATTGTCGCTTGTCTTTCTTCTCATGATCTCGTCGTTTGTTGAGTCTACACGATTCTTGACTCCTCATATCATACACCAAGTCCTTCACCACATTCCCCGGGGGTTTCCACAGCACCACTTGCATACAGGGCTTGTTTCTGAAATCAGTCATCATCAACAATAAACATAGTGTTAACAATTACAGAGCCTGGATGAAGACAAATCTAGAACACTCCTTTAACAGATGAATCACTTAACTAGAGCCTTATTGGGCTCAGCATACACCTGTGCATACACCTTTAAAACATATTGTATCAACTAGAATTTGACCTTGATGAAATCGGTCAAGGTTGGTCTCCTTGAATAGGCTTCTAATTAATCACAAGTTGCATACGTATTAGATCGTAAATTTGAACAGCCGAGCCATGATCCCGAGAGATTCTGCTTGAACACTTCAGTCATACTTGGCAGAGAGGGCCCTCGGTGGCCGAGTGGTCTCAGGCGCTTCACTGGTGATCACCAGCCTCACACCACTGAACCGGCACGGGTTCGAGCCCAGCTGGTCCATGTGTGGAAGTTTATCAGTTACTTGCCGACAGGCGGTGGTTCTCTCCTGGTATTCCGGCTTCCTTCACCAACCAAACTGACTGTCACCATATGAGTGATACAACCTTGAATATGACATTTAAGTCAAATGCCCCCCGCAGGCTTAGACTTCATTGCCATCACAATCCACATCAAGTCTGAACTGTACTTATACGTGGCATACACACAACAATTTTCAATTTACTGTACTTTTAATCACAGTAACCTTGACCTTTTGACCTCAAAATGAATAGGGTTCCTCTTTGACCTATGGGTAAGGTATACTCAAAGTTTGGTACCAATCCATGACATGAAACTGGGACTATATGGACAGACAAGCAATTTAACAGATGGATAGACAGACAGACACACAGAAATCGTGATCACAATATACGACCTCGTCTATCGACGGGCGTTTAAAAAGACTGGAATAAAGAGGCCTTGAATATTTCAAAAAAATATCTTCTCATAATCGCTTTACGTTAGGATTGTGGCCATGAACTAAACATGGTTATTAAAAGAAATCCTTGAATATGAAACTTCTCTAGGATAGGAACATTAGCACTGTGTGTCAGGAGAGGACATGTGTGACACTACATCACCCAGACTCTCGCCTAGCTATATTGCCACAAGTGAAGGACAGAAATAGGAACTCACAGCTCATCAAGAATGTTCTTAGGTATGAGTGGATTATTGTTCAGCAGGTCTTTATTGATGGTTCTGCTCAAAAGTATCTTGGCATGTTTGGCTTCTCCATTAAAACTTGAACTTTCTTCAACAGACAACCTGAAATACATTAAACAACACAATTTCTCAACTTCTTTTTTCTTTTTATCCTGTATGTCCAACATTCATTGCCTATTTAACTGGCAGATCTTGTCAGTACCAAATTTGATCAGATCTTTTTTCTAATTTTTTGTCAGATTTTTCTGCAGTAAAACTTGCACATTCCTGGTACAGTCTTGGTAGATGTGTCCTGTAGAAGTTCATACACCTCTGATTATTTCTCTGTTAAATTCAGTCATATAACAGCAATTAGTAAGCAGTCATTGACCAAGGGAAGGGAATATAAATTTGCGATATTCAGGTTAATCTTTTGATGTTCTAAAGGTATTTATATTGTTAGCATCCGCATCGGCTGAGCATCCATGGCTGCATTTGTGCCAAAGAGTGGTGATATGATCTTAGAAATAGTGCCATCAGAGAATGGAGAATAACTTCCCAGTGACTTTTTGAGATTGACAATTTAGGGAGCGACTCTGGGGGGTTGCAGTTGGGACAGGTAAAGTTATTTTTTGATAACTTACAATAGTGGACCATGGTCAGTACTCACATGTCTTCAAGCTCCCTGAATTTACGCCAGCTCTTGTTGATAACAGAGTCTGATGAGGAGATCTTTGTGGTACCATTGATATCATTGGTGAATTCCTCCTCTGGCTGTGATAACATTGTCTCCTCCTCACTGTTCAGATTCAACTCCTTCATACTGGCCGTCATCTTCTCCTCGCCGATGTACACCTTACACGGTATCTCAGATCTACAATGTATATAGCATTATTGGGTTGTTATTATTATTAATTTATAACAGTGTTGCTTCAACATTACGTCATGATACACATATTGAACAGTACTAAATGTTAGATCAAATACATCTACACTAGCTTTAAATCTGAAACGGGAAATCATGAACAGGCCAGGGTGTTGTCATTGAATAGATCAAAATATCAGCTCAAACTGACTTTATTATTTAATGAATACAATCACAAGCCTGTTTTCTGGTAAGGGATGTGTGGTAGACAAGGTGAAGGAAAGAAGCCAAGCAGATTCCTTCTAATTTAATTTATACATCAATATACATACTTTGTTGAGTAATATTAAACTAGTTTACCCGTAGTCCGAGGCATGTCGTTTTGGTCGTCTCGGTGGAGTGCTGCAGGATGGCTTTGGTTCACCCAGATAGGTGTACCTGAAACAAAATTGAACAGATCTTAGAAGGAATTAAAATAGCCAAATGGACCCAAAAACCCCTTGGCTGTTGGGATTCAGATGAATGTGTGGTTTAAATCAGGGAGTGAGTGAACAGGATTTAACGTTGCTTTCAACAATATTTTAAATTTACGTAAGTTTGCAGCATAGTCCATGTATTGATTTACATGTACCATTAAACCCTGTTTGAACTAGGCCAAGATCATCACTCTGGTTCATCACCAGAGTAAGTGAGTGAATAGAATTTAAGGTCGCTTTCAACCATATTTCAGCTATATCGCGACGAACCAACCAAGCACCACCCAGCCAAGTTGCGTTCCTGCTACTTCAAAGAAGAAATCCTTGAAGCAGCATGGAACCAGACACCCTCCATCCACCCTATAAAACAATGAGGACAGTACACAAACAAGTGATATTACAGTGCTAGACATCACATTATCAAGTTCCTTTTGCTTCTCAGCAGTAACAGGAACCCGTGCCAGATTAATGTGTGGTGTATAGGACTAGCTAGGATTCTGCATAAAACTTATTATATCTGACAGGTACTGTGGGAAGAGTAGGCCTACGTCAATGTTGCTCATGCTGGTTAAAAAACACTTACATGTGCAATGTTAATCTGGAAGGTTATAATCTTTTAAGAGATACTGTGTTAAGAGCAATGAACCTATTTTTGTCAGATAATCTGAAAAATAAGTAAAGATTGATCATTCCCAATCTGCTAAGTGGTTCAAGATATATTGTGATAACATCTATGTTGGAAAAACAAACTAACTTTTATCTTATACTTTGACCTTAGTGAATAGGTCATGGTCAGTCAGCTTCAAAAGTTCAGTGAGCAAATTTTCACGTTTAGAAAAGAGCACAAACTTTAAAGTTTCAAGAGATATGCTAACTGCCAAACTTTCACACATGCCCCAACAGGCCTCGAACCCATGCTGGTTCAGCAATGTGAGACTAGCACTCACTAGAGAAGCATTGGAGAGTAGGTCAAGGTCAGTCATGTTCAGCAAAATTCTGGTTAATGATCTTCTGCATCTGTTGTGTTGATTCTGAAAGGATAATTCTAATCATTCAAGATATATATAGCAATGAATCACCTGTTAACACTATTTACCCGGCATACATATGTCAAGGTCAGTCTTCTTTGATGGGCTTCTGGTCCATCAGTTACTAGTAGCATATGTGGAATGAGTTTGGGAAGCTTGGCTATATTCCTACAAGAGATACCGTTGTGCTAACACTATTAAATATACTTTTACCATGATTTCATTTTTTTGCCTTCGATTAAGTTCTCATGATCAGGTAGATGAATCTGAAATATAAATATGGAATGACTGGCTCATGTTAATAACATCAAATCCCCAAAGTATAGGTCATAGAAACGATGGTCGGTCATCCTCAGTAGGCTCTGGTCCATCACCAGTTCTTCTAGAGATATTGTGATAATGTCAATGATCGACAAACGGTACGACAGATGGATGGATGGTCAGAGGGACAACGACTATACCCCTTCAACCAAACTTAGCCGAGGGTCAGAGGAATGACATGTTTATCACCTCCAACTTATGTCCTGCAATATATACTATTATGGGGAACTAATTCATAATAATTCTTCTTCTAGTTTAGTTCCCAGCTATTCTCACTCAGAGAGAATATTATACAAATACTTGTCTTTGATGTTTTAGATGGATACAATTTCAACTTGCAGGACTTCATGATGAAATTGAAAATATTACGATGTATGATGATCATAATGGAATCAGTCCAATGCTTCCTATTTACAAACAGCAAGACCTCTAAGGCTAATAGGATAGAACTCGGTCAAATCAAATCTCGACATAGTTCAACAAGCTAAACCCTATTGACATTTAATTTTGTGATATTGACAATTTAGGGTTTAGCCGTTGAACCGAAAATTCCTATCGCAAAATTATCGCCTCCTGGCCTAGGTAACATCGGGTGGAATTGTGTCCATAAAAATCTATAAAGGCTACCGCTTTGCACTCGTTGGATACATATTTGCCTACTTCCCTGGCCATTTATTTTATCTGTCTAGCTCCCTTCATTTCCATAAAAAAAAATAATCATGGTGCTTGACCTTTCAAAAACTAAATCCACCGCCATATTTAGAACTCTCTCGTGTGATTCTGATTCTCACGTGTGAAGCTATCTAAATTCAGGATTACAAGAGTCGGGAAAACTGAATCCGCTCAGTCGACTCAGTTGCTTAGGGAGATAAAAAATCCTGTAAATTAACTTTTTCAGTATGTGCCATCTATTATATGCTTGATACCAATAGTTACAATTTTGCATTTAAATGCAGATAATGTGACAGCAATAGACTTTCCTGTCTACAATTCCGAAATTACAATCAGTCTCGTGCCACCATAGCGATATTTTCAAAATGGCTACCAGTACCGATTTAGTTTTTGAAGATCGAGCACGATGATTTTTTTTCTTTTGTCGTTTATGGAAATGGAAGGAGCTGGACAGAGGAAATAAATGGCGAGGGAAATAGAATAATATGTATTCTATCCAAATGAGTGAAAAGCGGTAGGTATTATCAATTTTTATGAGCGCAAATCCAGATGTTACCCAGATTGGGAGGCCGAAAATTTGCGATAGGAATTTTCGATTCAACAGGTAAACCCTACATTGCGTTACACCTGGATGCTGACAGCCTATCCACATGTGGATATCCGTACAGCTTGAACTTCATTATGACAGGTGACGTCACCCACGCTGAGATCAAAGGCTTTTTCGTCTTCACTGTCTTCGGTGTTCCTTTTCTTGCACACCAATTGAAATAGTCATTTTTTGTATAGGCATCAGTAGCGAACTTCTTTGTCATGTATATATGCATAGAAGAATGCTGTCATTGAGGGGTTTTTCCATTTAAATAGTTAAATAAAGCTTAATGATGCGAACAACTTTCGGTTAATAACAAGGTGATCATCTGTTCCTCTCGTAGAACCCCTCTCGTAAACAGTCCTCTAATTAGCAGATGAGTCAGGAACTAAGTTCACTTGCCCTTGTAATAGTGTGCTAATAGGAACTTCTTTGAACCTCCATCCTTGTTTCGACTGACTGGGTAATACGAGGACAGGTGATTTCCTCTTTCAGCGTCATGTCACCCTCTAGTTAGGATGATCCTGTGGAAAATGGAACTGGGAAATACAGTCAATTAACTTATCTTACATAATTTAGTACTGTTAGACTTACCCTGGTTTGCTATAGACAAGAGAGCCTGTGAATAATGGCGGTTCGGCTGTGGAGCTGTTCTCAGTCCAAGGCATCAACTGGGGAACGCTGTGCTGCCACGACACGCCGAGACCCGGGGCAAATACTTGAGATGAAAAGCCACTGGTAGATGACTGATAGTATGGATGGGAATGTATTTGAGGTGTGGATATGTACGAATGTCTGGTGGGTGATGTGAATGTGAATGAGCCAGGGGCTGTCACACCTAGCCCCACTGAGGCCGGTGCTACACTCGATAATGTCGTCATTATAGAGGTATGACCAGGTATATAGTTCATCTGGTTAGTCATGCCTAGGGCCAGGCCAGACTGTAAACAACCCCCAACATCTCCTATCCCACAATAACTACTCAATCCAGGCAGTGGTGGATATACGGATTGTGTATTGCTCAATTCCTTCTGCGACTGCATCATCATCTGTGACTGATGATGTGTCTGTTGGCCACCCGTGATCAGTTCCATCACGGACACGGGGACATAATTATTGTTAGTATACAGTCCCGCCATGATAACATTTACATCATTTTAGGTGGGTCGAACTGTTCAAATGATCGTTGACATATAAAATGACGTTCAACGTCACTTCTTATCCTTTTTTCATGCTTTTCATTCGAGATATTTCTTTCTCCTTCTAAACCACTTGCATGGTTACGCCCTCTGCCAAACAGTGGTGTCAAACAAGGGGAGTAACTCTTATGACCGCTGGAGTTTCATTCTCCAATGGCGAGCTATAATTCGCCTATTTTATTTCAAGAAGTATGCGCGAACAATTAGTGGAAATATGACGACAGCGCGCAGCGGATTCTGTAGACTCGGATATATGGTGTCAATAATGCCCTGACTTGTTAGGTAAAAAAAAACAAAAAAAACCCTCTAGGCTATTTTATGACCTATACTTTGGGGATTTTATGTATCTATATCTAACAGGCCGCGCATATAGAAATTCCATCAAATGGTCTGATTTGATGGACTGGAACTGACTAATAACTGCGCTGAATGACTCACAGCAGAGCTGATTTCAATTGAACTAAATTATCAGCACTTCTTTTTATCAGCCTGATTAAAAAAGGCCAAATGAAAAACACTCATGGAGCATCAACCCCATTAATATGAAACTAATGGTCTAAGCAAGCACACTGAGTACCCCCCCCCCCCCGCCCAAAAATATTAAATGGGTCATATAGTGGAATATGGGCTTGATCATCCCACTCTATAAAAAAGGTAACAGAAATGATCCGTCTAATTATCGAGGTATCACGCTGACAAGCGCTTTGGCTAAACTTTTTAACAAAATTATCTTGGGTAGGTTAAATGTATTCTGTACTGAGCATGATGTCATTCACAAAAACCAAATTGGATTTACTGATAATAGCCGTACAATGGACCATATTCTCACACTTCGTAATATTATAGATCATGAAAAACAACATAAGCGGAAATTATTCTGCTCTTTTATCGATCTACATAAAGCTTTTGACTCGGTATGGAGAGAGGGTCTTCTATACAAACTTTTGAATTTGGGTATTAGTGGCAAACTATATGCAGTTCTCAAAAGCATGTACTCCGACACATATTCTGCAATGAAATTCCCACATGGCCTTTCTCCCTTCTTTCCATCCACTGTGGGTGTTAAACAGGGAGATGTACTCAGTCCCCTACTTTTTAATATCTTTATTAACGACCTTATTAGTGAAATACAAAATGATCAGTGCGGTGAAGTATGCATCGGCAAATCCACTGTTAATATTCTTTGTTATGCTGACGACATTGTCATACTGTCCTCCACTGCTGCAGGTTTGCAAAGTAAACTAGATATTCTTGAGAGATATTGCAATAAATGGCGACTGAGAGTTAATATCAATAAATCGCAGGTCATGCTTTTCAACGCCAACAAGCTGCCGCGTAATATTTCATTCCAAATACATGACAATTCCCTGTCGATTGTCAAGCAATATACCTATTTAGGCATAATTCTTAAAAGCAATGGTAACTTTTCACTGGCTATAGAGAACCTACGTAACAAAGGGTTGAAAGCATACTTCAAAATGAAGCAATTATTAGACAACAATACAGGTTGTAAACTATCCGAAAAGTTGTTCGACACATTAATAAAACCAATACTTTTATATGGCAGTGAAGTTTGGGGTGTCAAAGACACTTTTAGAGATTCAGATGGCTTCGAGCATGTACATCTAAAATTCATCAAAGAATTGCTTGGAGTACATTCCAAAAGTATGAACACAGCATGTAGATCCGAACTTGGCCGACTTCCTCTTAAATTTGATATTTTGAAACGCATGGTGCGGTTCTGGGCGCACATACTGGAAAGTCCGGGCTCTCTGGTATCTGACGTGTACCTAGACACAATCGATTGTAGTTCCTGGACTAAGTATATTTCTAATCTCCTCGATACCTGTGGATTCAAATATGTGTTCAATGAGCAATTTCCTACAACGAACGTCGAGATTGGTTGCATTGTGCAGCGTCTTAAGGACATTGAAATGCAGGAAACTATTTCATATATTCAGTCATCTGACAAGCTTACTGTCTTATCTTCAATGTCTAGCCTGTTTTGTAGACCAATTTATCCCGACGTCTTAGCTAATAGACAATATAGAAGTGTTATTTGCAAATACAGAATAAGTGCACACAGGTTGGAAATTGAACGCGGTCGATACCAACAGTTAAATAGGAGTGACCGACTTTGTAAACAGTGTCCAAGTAATGTCATTGAGAGTGAACATCATTTTATTCTGACCTGTCCTAAATATATTACACTGAGAAAAAACTTTTTCGAATCAATTTCTAATCTGGGTACCAACTTCCATTCTCTAAGTAACACAGCGAAGCTTAAATTTATTCTGGGAAACCGCTGCACAGATACGCTTATTAAAACTGCCAAATTCTTGCTTGCTTGCGAAAAGTTGCGAGATCAATAAAGTCATTCATGCAGTGTGAAATATCTGGATCATATCAAGCTAATAGTATATATACATGTGTCAGATTGATAGGGCCTAAGGTTATTGAATTATGTCAGCTTTGCGTCATGTGAATATTGCTTTTATTCCTCTTGTATTCATCTTGTCATGTTTGGCAACTTGTTGTTCTTATTTGTATGACTATATTACCAGTCTGCTGACTGCGTTGATGTGTCAATAAAAAAGTTCTAAGTTCTATAGGTATTCTAGAAAAAAATTGATCAAACTAGGGGAAAAAAGTTCAAAATACAGGAATACTACAACAGTATTGTAGTTGAAGTCTAAATCTCAAGAGATCGATGCAACTGGAATTTTGTGATGGCAGTTTTTCCAAACTTGAAGGTGAGCCTAAATATATACCCGAATATTCACAAAGCTACAATGGAATATTCATGGAGCTTTCCTGGTTATAATATTGATCCATAGCATTATGCAAGAACTATTTTGAACCCCTCAGAGTCAGCTCCTTAGCAGTTCAGATCACGATGTTCTTATGTTCTGTGGCATTTGTAAGCAATTTTTATTACGTACCACTGATTGAACCATTGGGCTTAATAAAATTAATATCAAGGTTTCACAGAGACATTTTTTGAGACAATAAAAAAGATAAGGGAGGGAAACTTTGTTTTTTTTTTGTCCGGATCAAATATAGCCATTCTTTCTGGCAACCGATTTAGTTTTTCAATACAATTCGCAAAAAAATAACAATGTTCTTTGAGTAACCGTACCTTCAACAATACTATTTCCTCCAAAGAAAACAAAATATCAAGCAACTTATTGACTCAAAGTTCAAGTACATAATTTTGGCGAAATTTATAACCAAATTTTAATCATAATTACAATTATAAACGATATATTTTGAGCAGTGAAGTAATGCCAATGGAAAATTGATGAATACATGCATAAGGTTAGACAAATACAAATGTAACTTTAACATATCAGACCTGAAACTATACACGAACATTAAAACATGGAACATGAAAACACAGAAAAGAAAGCTCCAGAACTCTTTCTTGTGGGGCGGTGAAAGAACTGTATCTTGTACTATGTGAACAGGACGCAGAGCCGGTCAATTTCTTCAGCTTTGCTATATGTATCAAACATAGACACATAAAAAAAATAATACTTGGCTAGAATTCAATAAATTATCAAAAGAAAACTGGGCTATGGTTTTCTACTCTTTGTTTAAAGGTGAACTGAAAAGCTTTTCAATGTTCTGTTAAAATGTCATAAAACAAGAACTTCTATAGTTGTTACAAATATGTGTGATAATAGTTTTGTGGGTTATTGTTTTATTTTGGGTATATGAGAAGTCAAAACTTATACCACCAGAAAACGAGAGCCAGAACATCATCGCTTGCCTCCCGTTGTTTTTGGAACGTCATGACGTTATAATGGCCCATCCTCTCCCAGGGTGCTTTGCGCTACGCTGCATTTACCCCTGTAGGGGTCTCGCCATTTTTTACAGGATTCTTGTAAAACCAAGAACTGTTCTATCTGACTATTTTACTGATTGCAAAATGTACATTTATCTCGAAATACACTAAACAGTTATTCAGTGTATTTCAACACGCCAGTTTCACACAGTTTGAAGGCAGCTTTTTGACAAATTACCCTAGAACTATATGTTGCGGAAATACATATCGGTGAGTAGCGACTGATATCAATTCGCCCAGTTAGACGGTCGCCATGTTGGTTCACTGTGGCAACAGATGACCTCGGGTCAACTCCGGCACAGTCCGTGAGACCCTTACAGCGCTACATGGAGAGGCGCGAAGCAGAACGTAATGGATGCCTGGTAGAGCTTGATAATGGCCCTCGTTCATTCATCCGACGTAGCCTGACGTCACATTTAAATAAAACTTGAATGAAGGAGACCACTATAACGTCATAACGTTCTACAAACCAAGAGAGACAAGCGATGCAAGTTTTCAAGACGGATTTATAACAGGATAACTTAAATATTGTTATTAGTACAATTTTGCTAAATATATTTGCCCAAAAACGTATAAAAGTTATGTCACAATAAGACAAGATGTATATAAGCAACATTTTAAATAAAATTAAAAGCTTTGCAGTTCACCTTTAATTATAGAAAATACATAGTAAGGACAGACGTATCGGATGTATTTATCAATTACCGGTAGTACATATTGAAATTACCCAGAACTAGGTTTAAGATAATAGTTGGTTCAGTCAACATATATCCCTCCTCCTATAAAGAGTATCTGGATGTCCGTTTTGGGGGAAATAACTCTGTTTGGACAATTTTTCGTACATTCACCCAATCTCACGTTCGGCTATTTCCGTATTGGCGGAACAAGCCTCTCACCAACCTCCCCACAGCGCATGCTCCATTTCGCAGGCTCCAATAACATCCCTGCCTCCAATAGCGGAAGTTGACCTTTACTACGTTGCTATGACGTATAGGGGAAACCAACCAACGCACGGTTCAGTTTGAATCCGACCAAACAACTCCTTTAGTGTTGCACATGAGCGAACTACTTTTCATATGCTCTGTCCAGATAAACAGGGAAAATTATCTCCAGATAATTCTTTTTAACGCTAGGTCAACGGAGGTATTATGCAGACTTGAAAAGTAATCAAAATTTTCGTTAAACATCTATTTTACTATATATGATGTCACTGCCGGCGATGTGCGCGAAGGCCCCGAATCCGGTCCAAAAATCTGACTGGTGGCTGGGGTGTTATTAGACCCCCAGCGAGGTGGTTGGCCTCTCACATAGAACGCACAAACCCCCACTGGTGGGGAGCGTATGACGATCACGCAGTGAGCCGACTAAGAAATAGTGCCTTTGATAATCGAGAGATCCGGGTGCATTTTATTGTGAAATTCAGTTAATTTTAACCAAACGAACATAACTCATTCAAATTATACAAAACTATTTCTATGTTTAGTTGAATAATAGCAATCTATCACCAGAACTCAGCAACTGATTGGTTCCGCCGAAAATTAATTGTGTGCATGATAAGATAAGATTCTTTATTGCACTGAGCATCCCATTTGGGACAGAGTACAAAACATATAAAAAGTAGAATAAATAAGAAAGTAAACAAACAAGTGCGACGTTTCCGTTTCTGCTCCCAGAAATCCACTAGGCCAGAGGTCAGTTTTCGCAGCTAAAGTGAGCAACCTGTAACCATTTCGGTCATCTATACGCGGTAAGACTGACCCTGGGATCGTGTGTATCCATTTCAGACTACTTTCGACAATTGCAAGAGGGAATTTCCAGAAATCAATACCACGTGACTTCGTCAGCCAATCCGCTAAAGTCTACCGACGTAACCCCAACGTAACCCGCCATTTTCGAGTCATGTGATGATCTACTTGTTCAAAATTACAGATCTACCACACCACTTGGATGATACGAAAGATATTCATACCTATATATTTTATAAGCCCAGGCAATATCTGTTTCCGAGGTATGTATGAAAACCTGTAATTTATCAGAGTTTTCGAGTCTGTTCGCCGCCGGATGAAGGCCGAACAGAATCCGGTAAAACACCGGATATCGCTCCGCGATAATGGAGACACACGATTCGCAAGCCATCTTATGGATGGCGAAGTGTACGCAAATGCTAAAGTGAGTTCTGGGGCTAGATTGACATTCACCAAGGGACCTAGTCCGGCATTCACCAAGCCTCGATCCGTTTTCCGCTTTTTACAAACAGCTCCAAATCTAATCTAGGTATCTATGACTACAACCTGAAAATAGAACCGGTACATTCTTTCATTCATGCATTATCCATCACGCGCTGGTGATCCATGCCAATCAAAACGCCAAACCATCGAATCATACGAACTGTTTCTTCCGTTCTACATTTTTATTACGGTGGGGCAGAGATCATTCCTGCAGCCGTTTAGACGAAAGGTATATGCAATCGAAGCCAGGAGATTGGAAAGGTATATGCAATCATGGGCGTCGCTAGGATTTTTCAAAGGGGGGTCGATTATCATAGCACTTTAGGCGAGGGTCCAGGGGCCGCCTAGGCCCCGGAAGCTCCGGGGTCCTAGATCGCCGGAGATGCGTTCTAAGCGTTTTCCCGGAATTAAATCTGAACATAATGTATGCAGATTTAGGGTTATATTATACAGCTCTGGGACCTTAGATGGCCTGAGATGCAGTCTGAGCGATTTCTAACAATTAAACTAACACGTCATTTGTCAAATATCAGTATTATATTTTATTCTCTTGTCATCTTGAAAACACAATAATACTGCTTTGGGCCGATATACTTCATGCCTGGATCCATTTGACTTTTTAGTTATATTTATCACATAAAAAAAAACACATAAAAAAACGATGACCTTTACATCATGGAACATTAGAACCAATATGATAGCGATTCATTTACACAAAGCTAAAATGAGCGATCCTCACAGCTTGACAGGCGAGGATCCAGGGGCCGCCTAGGCCCCGGAAGCTCCGGGGTCTCACGTTGTCGGAGATGCGTTTTACCCGTTTTCCCGGATCGATATTGAAGAATATGCCGGACTCCATTTGACTTCCTGGTTTGATACAAACAAAACGGGCTTTTTACACACCACTACACGTCCTGGCACTCTATCTGTAATTTTTATGTGGGGACATGGTCAGTTAGGGATGCTGAAAAGTGGGTGGCTAAAAGATATTCGGCTCCCCCTAGACCAAAAGTGGCGGGAGGGGCGGGGGGAGGAAGGGGGCTGGCCCCTCCACTTCCGACGCCACTGTAACCATGTTAAAATGATTAAAACTAAACATCATCATATCACTTTCCGATCCATATGTCATTTCATGACTGTGAACATTAAACTTTTGCTGAAAATATAAGAATAATATTGTGTACAATATCAAACTGTGTATCATGGACTATATCTCGTGGCCATGGTAAAATACTGACTAGAAAAATGAAACTAATATCACTCATTAAAACGTGGCCATGGTAAAATACTGACTAGAAAAAAAATTAAACTGATATATTTTCCGGAAATGAAATATCACGAATGTAGTATAGCCTTCAGCAAAGCTTATACATATACAGCTTTCAGTTTATTGCCTGTTTTGCACTTCGCCAACGGTAGACCGAGGCTGCCGATGCTTTATTATCAATACCACACGCATCGAGCAGAAGGACAAAAACACACGAGTTAGTGTTAATGATTAATTGAACAGTACATTCGCCTGCTTTATCCGTCGAGGGTAGTAGTAGTGTTACGTGATTACGAGTCTACTTGACCTACTTTTTTATTCCCCCAGGTGGCGGAGTGTGGCGGAACCGGGAGGTCACGGGAGGGGATTCCCCAGTGGGGGTTTCCCAATGACGATCACGTGATCAAGGCATGTCTAGACTTGTTCTGGGTTGTACAGTTCTGCCATACGGAGGATGGGTACTAGTATTTCAAATAAATTAATTAATTAATTAATTAATTTTAATTAATTACTTGTAAAATGGCAGTGTTTTTAGACGGCGCAAGGGAGCAAACGAGGCGGTGGGGACGTCACGGGGAGAAAAAACCCTCACATTACCCTAAAAAAACCCTCTAAGCCATATAATAATAATAAACATAATCTATAGGTGTTGTACCATGTTAATAGGATCAGTCTAGCATCTGTACCACCCTAGGGTCGAGTGTTTATTGTCCCGTGTATCTCCGCAAGAAAACAACAAACAAAATGGCGGCTCCAGGATGGTGTGGGGATGCCCTTTCCATATCACGGCGTCGACAGTAGCGCCATCTGCACACACTGACGCAAGGGAGACAACTCGTGTGGACCAACCGTGTGGAAATAGCCGTGTTGGAGCTAGGGGAGCCACTAATGGACCAATGGGGACGAGTGAGGTATCAAAGTGAAGCTTAGGTGAAGGGGCATCTAATGGGCTGGGTGTGGGATTGAAATATCGCCATTCTGCGCATGCGCGGTGGCCGAAGGGTATGGAAGTAGCCGTTTTGGAGCTAGGGGAGCCCCTGATGGTCCAATGGGATCGAGTTAGGTATTAAAGTGAAGCTTATGTGAAGGGGCATCTGACTGGACTAGCGGCTTGGGCGTTGTCACCATTCTGCGCATGCGCGGTGGCCCAAGGGTATGGAAATAGCCGTGTTGGAGCTAGGGGAGCCCCTAATGGTCGAATGGGATCGAGTGAGGTATCAATGTGAAGCCTAGGTGAAGAGGCATTCAGGCAATGGGGTGGGTGCATGTAAAATTTTTCCTGAAAAAAAAACAAAACGGAAAACGGACTTTATCGAAAAACCCTGCAAAATGCCTATATGGGGTATGGGTGGTATATAGGTCGCCGGGCTTAACGGGGCTCGCCTGTCAATAGAGTTATCTCCCCCTAGTTCCAGGGTGGGTGTATGTAAAAAATTCCTGAAAAAATACGGAATACGGACTTTATTCTAAATTACGGAAAATGCCTATATGGGGTATGGGAGGTATAGGACCATCCTGGGAAACGTACTTCTATACATTTGCGGTAGGGTTGTGGGGTCTCGTTTTACTCGTCTCGTCATTTAGAACATGATAGGAAGTGTCCCCGTGCGAATCGGTGAAATTTTTGAAAAAGTACGATATAGCCTCATATAGTCCCATACTGAGGGTATAGGATCACTGTTTGTCCCCCTGGGAAACGTACTTCTATACATTTGCGGTAGGGTTGTGGGGTCTCGTTTTACTCGTCTCGTCATTTAGAACATGATAGGAAGTGTCCCCGTGCGAATCGATGAAATTTTTGAAAAAAGTCACCGAGCCCCATATAGTCCCATACTGGGGTATAGGTTCAATGTTTATCCCCCTGGGAAACGTACTTCTATACATTTGCATACATACATACAGTAGGGTTGTGGGGTCTCGTTTTACTCGTCTCGTCATTTAGAACACGATAGGAAGTGTTGCGGAGCGAATCGGTGAAATTTTTGAAAAAAGTCACCGAGGCCTGGGTAGACCCATAGGCCTATACTGCATGGCTATGGGTGTATAGGCCCATACGGGGTGGACATGTTGGAGTCTAGGTGAGTCCCTAATGGTCCAATGGGGTCGAGTGAGGTCTTATTTTGAAGCTCTCGTGGAGGAGCACTTGACTACACTAATGGTTCGTCCGTGTTCAATAGTCTGCGCATGCGCAGTCTGGCCGTAGTATAGAAAACAGGCATTTTGGTGCTATGTAGGAGTGTGTTTGGGTTAGAGATGAGCTAATCACGGTTCGAATGGGTCGTGTGAGGTGTCAAAGTGAAGCTTGTGTGGGGTAGAGTCAGAATGGTGTGTTTTTGAACGCATGTCGCGTTAATCTGCGCATGCGCAGTTGGTTGTAGTAAGTAAAGTGGCCATTTTGGGGCAGTGAAGGAAGGTATTTGGGGTCGAGATGGGCTATTCACGGGTCGAATGCGTCCTGGAAGGTGTCATCTTGTAGTTCTCGGGGTGTACATTCCGATTTGAGGGATGTTCGCGTCATCTGTGACGTCATCGGTGACGTCATCGGTACGAGTAGTAGCGAAAGTGGCCATTTTCGGACAGTACATGAAGGTATTTGTGGTCGAGATGGGCTATTCACGGTTCGAATGCGTCCTGGAAGGTGTCATCTTGTAGTTCTCGGGGTGTACATTCCGATTTAAGGGATGTCCGCGTCATCTGTGACATCATCAGTGACGTCATCAGTACGAGTAGTAGCGAAAGGGGCATTTTGGTTGCTATGTAGGGGTGTGTTTGGGGTAGAGATGCACCATCCTTGGTTCGAATGGGTCGTGGAGGGCGGCAAAGTGAAGCTTGTGTGGGGTAGAGTCAGAATGGCGTGTTTTTGAATGCAAGTCGCGTCAATCTGCGCATGCGCAGTTGGTTGTAGTAAGTAAAGTGGCCATTTTGGGGCAGTACATGAAGATGTTGGGGTAGAGAGGGACCATCCTTGGTCCGAATGCATCGTGTGAGGTGTCATTTTGTTGCTCTCGGGGTGTTCATTCCGATTTGAGGGATGTCCGCGTCATCTGTGACGTCATCTGTGACGTCATCGGTACGAGTAGTAGCGAAAGTGGACATTTTCGGGCAGTACATGAAGGCATTTGGGGTCGGGATGGGCTATTCACGGTTCGAATGCGTCCTGGAAGGTGTCATCTTGTAGTTCTCGGGGTGTACATTCCGATTTGAGGGATGTCCGTTACTGGTG
>JAVTVY010003947.1:0-41053 GCA_036873755.1 Hanleya hanleyi | reverse complement strand
ATACCTTGATGGTACTTCTGGATGTACCTTACTTGCGCCTTGCTCTTTAACTGGTTTTATCCTCATGTACCTACACTATACCTTAATGGTACCTTAGTGATACCTTGTTGCTGTGCCTTATTGATACCTTATACAACCGAGGTACAATTAAGGCATCGTTAGCATTTTTGGAACGTACCTTACCTGTACCTTGTCCATGTTGGATCAAATGACAAATTTGGAGGTACAGATAAGGTATATGCCTTAACTGTACCTGTCCTGTACCTATGTTGAATCTATGGCCTGTACCTTATTGAGACCTCCTTGATACCTTAATGATACCTTACTTATTATTACATTTGCATAGTTATCTCCCATTACTGACATACAATCGAAATCCATACAACATTCGTAATATTAACCAGTTCACACCACATCGGTGTAGAACTACGCTATACCACAATTCATTCTTTCCAGCGACTGTGCGCGATTGGAATACTCTGCCGGACCCTGTAAGAAATTCAGTCACACTCATCGAGTTCAAACGTAATGTTATGCACATGTATCCCACATCCACCCCTCCTCCATGGTATTATGTCGGATCACGGGAAAATAATATAATCCTGTGTCGAATAAGAAATGGTTGCAGTAATCTGAAGCAAGATCTGTTCAATAATCATTTAATAGCAGACCCAAAATGTATTTGTGGGCTGTCAAATGAAACTGCCGAGCATTATTTCTTACATTGCTCTCTCTTTTTATTCAACGACATTCTTTCCTTGCAAAACTCTCTACAATTATATTGAAAGATTCTAATTTTTCCATCTTGTATGATATTCCCACTCTACTGTTTGGCTTTTACGACAAAACAATTTCCAAAAACATTGATGTTCAAAAATGCTTAGGATCATTTATCACAGATACTAAGCGATTCTAGTGTTCATAATCAAATCGCGACCGTTACATGCAGGCTGCTCACATCGAGCGTACACTCGAGAAATGGTGCTCCCTCTTTCTTTTCTTTTGCTGACATTCATCTGTGCAGAGTTGAAATCCTCGTATTTATATTATAAATATTATCACATTTTTTTCTGTCTCTCACTATTTCTTTTTCTCTCACTACTTACGTCTGTTACAGAAGAAAGCAATTTAAGAAGTAATGTACCGACTCTTCTGCATTCTATATTATCAATGTATCCGTTTAAACAATATGTATCATAAATTATACCTATAGGGGGACACGCTAACGAGCCTTGGGCTCATTGTGCCCCCATTGTAAACAGTGTTTGCAATGAATTTATTTGAACCAATATGAATGTGGAAAGATGTTTGCATATAATCACATAATTTCCATGCAGTATTTACCCTCTGACCAAACGTTATGCACACCATCTCTTTGCTTTGGATAATTCCAAAATATATTTACCTTCAATTTCACTGGATTCGAATTTCATGAAAATTAAAAGAGCTCGTGGGGATCTTTGGAACTATTTCGCCTTTTCTGGGCTCCAGATGTCTCAAACACTACGTGGCTTGGATCCTCATGACCCAATGGGAGAGAGAGAGAAAGAGTTATGATTTAACGTTGCGTTCAGCAATATTTCAGCTATATAGCGACGATCAAACAAAATTCTAAGTTTTCAAGTTAGTAATCCAACACAATCCAGTATTCTTTGTCATCCAACACATTAAAGCATATACACATTAAAACTTATGCGACAAACCGATTTCTGTCAAATAACCTAAGATACAGTCTTCTTTCACCCGGTCTAAAAAGATCCTAGTATGAACTGTAATTTGATAACAGGATACTGTCACCGGATACTGTCACCGTGATCCGGAATTGCTCACGGCAGCATTGTCGTATTGCCGGCTTCGTCACTCAATACGATCAGTTGTATATGAATATATCAACCTAATCAAAATCTGCCAAAAGTTTAGTTTAACTATGAATAAGAAAGTAACTACAAAAAAACATGAGTCGTCCTCATATTGAGTCATTTCCTGAATAACAAGCCGCCATAGGATGCTAGGTCCCCCGCCGAAATGGCAGTAATATTTTTTAGCATTGTTGGTCTCAGGGGATATACATGATCAGGGAGGCAACTGCTACTTTCATAGGCGTTAGATTAGGAAGGTTTTTTTCTGCCTCCAAAAATGTTAGGATCAACTCAGAATGGCTGACTGAATGTTGATTGCTACTTTAATATGGGAGTTATGCAACCGAGATGCAACCCCAAGCGACATCTCAAGGCATATTATCTGCAAATTAAATTTGACGAGAATCTGAAGGCGTCCTCAACCTATTGCTCGGAAACCAAATTTTAAATTTGCGACCAGGTGTCGCCACCTGTAGGTGCAAGTGGGCGAAACGCAATCCCAAGCACCATCTCATGGCATGGTATCAGCATACGAACTTTGGGAAGAATCCGAAGAGGGGTCTTCAACATACCTTTTGGTCTTTGATATATGTTGGCATTTGTGGGAAGTTGATGCTGGGTCGACATCGGGCCTTACAGACTAGTCTTTTGTGTTAATTGCCGTCATTTACATCTGAGTTGTCACAGCGAAACAGCTCACCAATTACCAGTATACGAGCTGTCAGAGCATTTCCATCATAGCTCTAGTTTTGTATCTAATACCGCTTATGCCGGTGCTAGGGGCCGTTTGGTCATATCATCCAAGTTGCCACATGAACAGGTACAATAAAAGCGTACCTGAGATACAACACATATCACGAATAGTTAGATTCTTGGTATGTGCTTTAGAATAAGTTTACCAGAAGACTATTTTGTGAAGTCATGTGACGCAGTCATTATGTAGGCACCTCTTCCCACTTCCCTTTTATGTGTTGTAATTCAAGTTATTGCCCGGAAACCAAATTTAGATTTTGCCACCAGGTGTCGCCACTTTTAGGCACGAGTGTGCGAAACACAATCCCTAGCGACATCTTATGGCACATGAATACCGAATTTGAGAAGACTCCGATGAGCAGTTGTCAAATTATCGCCCAGGAACAAATTTCGGATTTTGCCACCAGGTGTCGCCAGCTGTAGGCAGAAGCAGGCGAAATACAATCCCAAGGGACATCTCATGTCATGGTATCTGTATACCAAACTGGAGAAGAATCCGATGAGCGAAATCAAATTTAGATTTTGACACGAGGTGGTGCCACCTGTAGGCGCAAGTGGGCTGAACGCAATCCCAAGCGACATCTTATGTCATGGTATATTCATACCAAATTTAAGAAGATCCTGATGAGCAGTTCTCAAGTAATTACCCGGAAAAAAATTGGTATTTTGCCAAAGGTTTAACGTCGTGTTCAACAATATTTCACCTATATAGCGACGATCAAACAAAATTCTAAGTATTCAAGTTAATAACTTAGTAATTCAACACATTAAAACATACACACATTAAAACTTATGCAACAAACCGATTTCTCTCAAATAACCTAAGACACAGTCTTCTTTCACCCGACTAAAAAGATCTTCTAAAGTAGCTGCTCGATAAAAAGGATCTCTCACAATCTTAAAATCTATACAGTCGAGAGAAGAATTAAGGTTTAACGTCGCGTTCAGCAATATTTCAGCTATATAGCGACGATCAAACAAAATTCTAAGTATTCAAGTTAATAACTTAGTAATTCAACACATTAAAATATACACACATTAAAACTTATGCAACAAACCGATTTCTCTCACATAACCCAAGACACAGTCCTCCCTCACTCGACTGAAAAGATCTTCCAAAGTAGTCGCTCGATAAAAAGAATCTCTTACAATCTTAAAATCTATACAGTCGATAAGAATATGTTTCGCTGTGAGATCTTCGTGGTATGGAATACACCTTTTTATACGCCCGTCAAAAGGCGGACGTATTATGTGATGGCGGTTTCCGCCCGTCTGTCTGTCCGTCTGTCAGTCTGTCCGTCCCTCGTGCCCGGTCTATAACTGAGACAGTTTTCTATCTACAGTTCTAATTTTTGGTGAGTGGATACCCTATGGGGAGACGATGTGTCGCGTACCAAAATGAAGGTCCAGGTCAGAGGTCAAAGGTCACTAGCCTAAAAAACAGGAAATCACTGAAGTGTTCGTCTCCGGTCTATATCTGTGAACATTTTCTATCCACAGTTGCAATTTTTCGTGAGTGGATACACTAGTTGGAGATGATGTGTCGCGTACCAAAATTGGGGTCGAGGTCAAAGGTCAAAGGTCACTCTTGCCTAAAATCACGAAATCATTGATCATTGACAGTTTTCTATCTACAGTTCTAATTTTTGGTGAGTGGATGCCCTAGGGGAGAACAATGTCTTGCATACCAAATGTAGGTCGAGGTCAAAGGTCAAAGGTCAGTGTGACAGAAAAATCAGGAAATCCATAAAAATTCTAATCATTGATCATTGACAGTTTTCTATCTACAGTTCTAATTTTTGGTGAGTGGATGCCCTAGGGGAGAACAATGTCTTGCATACCAAATGTAGGTCGAGGTCAGAGGTCAAAGGCCAGTGTGACAGAAAAATCAGGAAATCCTTAAAAAAAAATATTTTTTTTTGAGTGGATTCAATAGGGGGAAACGAAGTATCGCATACCGAAAAATAGGTCTAGGTCAAAGGTCACTGTGACCCCAAAATCAGGAAATTATTAAAAATAACATTTTTTGTGTCAGTAGATACATTAGGGGGACACGATGTGTTACCTACCAAAATGTAGGTCAAGGTCAAAGGTCAAGGTCACTGTGACCCCAAAATTGTTAAAAATCAAGATTTTTTGAGTCCATTGAGAAATTACGGGGAGCCGTTGCATCATGTACCGAAATTTAGATTCAGGTCAATAGTCAAGGTCATTGTGACCCCAGAATCAAGGTCAACGGTCAGTGTGACCTAACTGTCAATGGTCAAGGTCACTGTGACCTCGAATTCGAGAAATTGTTAAAAATCAAGATTTTTTGTGTCCATTGAGAAAATTTAGGTCAAGGTCAATAGTCAAGGTCACTAGTAGTATACAAACAGTCAATTGGGTTAACAGCGCCTCACTGCGCATGCGCGAAAGTGAATTTGACCTCAGAAATTTGCATATGACCTTTGTGACGTCACGCGTCAGCCAATCAGAAGCGAGTATTGATGTCACGTGGGGTGTGGTTGTATGGTGGTGGGAGGTGGGTGCAAGATGGCGGCCTGTGTGGTGGGAGGTGGGTGCAAGAGGTGGGTGCAAGATGGCGGCGTGTGGTTGTATGGTGGTGGGAGGTGGGTGCAAGATGGCGGCGTGTGGTTGTATGGTGGTGGGAGGTGGGTGCAAGATGGCGGCGTGTGGTTGTATGGTGGTGGGAGGTGGGTGCAAGATGGCGGCGTGTGGTTGTATGGTGGTGGGAGGTGGGTGCAAGATGGCGGCCTGTGGTTGTATGGTGGTGGGAGGTGGGTGCAAGATGGCGGCCTGTGGTTGTATGGTGGTGGGAGGTGGGTGCAAGATGGCGGCTGTGGTTGGGTGGTGGGAGGTGGGTGCAAGATGGCGGCCTGTGGTTGGGTGGTGGGAGGTGGGTGCAAGATGGCGGCCTGTGGTTGGGTGGTGGGAGGGGGTGCAAGATGGCGGATTGTAGAAAAACGTATAAAAGGAGTCGATTTTTAGGGTAGGGGTGTATTCATTGCAATCTGACTTACCTGACCTGACCTGCCTGCCTGCCTCCCTGCCTGCCTGCCTGCTTGCCTATCCGCTTGTATGAGACGAAAAGCATGAGACGTGGAGAAGATTTTCCCTGGGACCCAGCAGCACCTCCGGTTGAAGTCTTGCCTGAAGACGAGCGTGTCAGGGACATTTATCAACGTCACTGGGCTACCATACGCCATTGTTTTCACCGTGACCGTCGTCTATTGGACTTGTATAACTTTCGGCTGCAGGACCTCACGTATCTGTCTACCTATGCCGAGAACATTTTCGCAGATCAGGTGACAGCGTTCAAGTTGAATATGACATTCGGGTACATTTTACGGCACAAGGAGACGGACCAGATGCGGTATTATTATCCCAGCAATAATACCTATGTGTTTGACCAGCCGTTCACGGTGACGGATGCCATTTCTCTGGAGCCACTCATCGACCAACTGACTACGTTGGATCCATTGGAATGGGCTCGGTTGCAACGCCCCAATACCCAATGGCTTGTGGAAATGGTGACTAACGTCACATTTTTCGTCACGAAAATGAGAGATCATCCTATCGGTGCCCCTGTACTACTACCCCCGTGGTTGCTTCATCGACACGGCCTGTATGCATTAACAGCAGGGATAAAGGGACCCTACAAAGACCGGAAATGTCTGTTTCGGTGTTTGGCCGTGCATGTGGATGAGTGTAACCCCAAGGCTTGTGACACAGTGGCCGATGACTATTGGGAACAGTATTTACAGCAGCAAGACATGGATAAGCGGCACTTCCGTGGAGTGCCGTTTAAGAATTTGGATGACGTGGAAACACTGTTCGATATCAATATCTTTGTTTATCGATTACAATGCGAGGAGGAGGATACATTTGTGGCTGAATTGGTTCGGCGATCAACAGAACGGTATGCTGCTACGATGAAAGTCAATGTGTTCGACGACAATGGCGTGAGTCATTTTTCGCTCATTAACAATATGAGCCAGTACGCTCAGTCTTTCAGTTGTGCCCAATGCCATCGTGTGTTTAAAAAGTCTTACAACTTACATTGCCACGAGAAAATCTGTGACAACAGTGTCAAGCGAGTATATCCGGGTGGAGTGTATCATAATGCACCTACTATTTTCCAGGAACTGGCCGATGAGGGTGTGATGATACCGGAGGCGGACCGTTATTTCCCCTTCCGGGCGTGTTACGATTTTGAGGCCCTGTTGGACCCCATGGACATGTTTTCAGCGAAAACGCAGTGGACGCAGCGCCATATTCCTCTGAGTGTCAGTATTTCCAGCAACGTACCTGGCTATGACGCTGCACCGGTGTGTTTCGTGTCCACGGGGGAATCCAATGAGTTGATCTCCCGCATGATGGAGTATTTAGAGCAAGTCAGTGCGGCTAGTACAGAACTATTGGTGAACAAGTTCCAGTACGTACTGGACCAGCTGGATGAACGTATCCCTATACCGGGTGTAGCAGACGATGAAGAGTCCGAGTCCGAGTCGGAGCCCGAGTGGCAGCCCGAGTCGCAGCCCCTGCAGTCGCAGGATGTACCTTTACCTAAACCGTATGCGGAGAAATTGAAAGTGCGCTTCCTACAATACCTAGGCCAGTTACCGGTGCTCGGCTTCAATTCGGGGCGATACGACTTGAACATGGTGAAGGAATTTCTCTACCCTTACTTGGCCCAGTCCGATACCCTCAAGTCCGTCATCAAGAAGATCAATAATCATATGGCCCTCACTACCACATCACTGCATTTCCTGGATGTACGGAACTATTTAGCTCCTAATTGTAGCTATGATCAGTGGGTCAAGGCCTATAACTGTGCACAAACCAAAGGTTACTTCCCGTACACCTATATGACGAGCCTGGACCGCTTGGAAGACACCCAGTTGCCACCCCGGGAAGCGTTTTACAATGACCTGAAAGGGGAAGCTCTGCCAGAGGACACCTACATCGAACTCCAACAAGTGTGGAACCGCCACAGCATGAAGACGTTGCGAGATTTCCTGATATGGTATAACAACCTAGATGTGGTTCCTTTCCAGGAAGCGGCCGAGAAAATGGTGCAACTCTTTCGTCGCCAAATGCACGTCGACATCTTCAAGGAGTGCTTGAGTTTACCGGGTCTGGCGCTTCGCCATCTTTTTCAAGAGTGTCCTACGTACTTCTCGCTGATACAGCAAAAAGATGCAGACATGCATGATTGTCTAAAGAAGAACATTGTGGGCGGCCCGAGTCTTATTTTTCACCGTTATCACGAGAAGGACGTCACTACTCTCCCCAGTGGAAAACCCTGTGCTAAGATCATCGGTTTCGACGCGAATGCCTTGTACCTGTGGTCGCTGGCCCAACCTATGCCCAGTGGTCATTATACACGTTGGTTGGCGGAAGATCGGCATTTTACACCGCAACGGTCACCTTACAAACATCTCGCCGACCAGTGGTTGGATTGGGAAGCCTATCGACGGGCCATTTATATACGACACCAGACCAACGCCACAGAGAAGCGGATAGGAGATCGCCGACTCCCCGTCGATGGGTTTGCCCTTGTACAAGGAACACCGACCGTTTTCCAGTTTTATGGCTGTTACTGGCACGGCCACGAATGTCATTTCAGCGCTGGACGTTTCAATGAGCGACGTGGAAAAACACCGCAAGAATTACGGGAAGAAGTGGTGGCGAACGGAGATTATGTGAAAGAGAGAGGATACCATCTGATTGAAATGTGGGAGTGTGAATTTCACACGATGTGCCAGGCCCTGCCTCATTTACAACGGTTCCTAAAAGAACGTGAGTACCCCTTGAGTCGTCGGCGACTGCTGAGTCTGCCACAGATGTTGGACGCCATTCGTTCGGGGCAGCTCTACGGCTTTGTCGAATGTGATTTGCATGTTCCCGACCCTCTCAAGCCCCTCTTCGCCCAGTGCCCGCCTATCTTCAAGAACACGCTGGTGGGTCGGGCTGACATTGGAGAGACCATGGGCGCCTATGCGGAGCAACACGAGTGTTTGCCTAAACCTCGCCGCATGTTGATTGGTAGTATGTGGGCCGAGAAAATCTTGCTGGGCACGCCCTTACTGCAGTGGTACATGAACCACGGTTTGGAAATTACTCAAATATATCAAGTCATACAGTACGTACCCGAGGCTTGTTTTGCGGAGAATGCCGACCTCGTGACGTCGGCCCGTCGTCAAGGTGATGAATACCCGAGTGAGGCCATCATCGGTGAATGTTGGAAGCTGACTGGCAATGGTTATTATGGAAAAACGGTAACGAACCAGGATAAGCACGTCAACGTGAACATTTGTACTACTGCCCAAGCCCGCAAAAAAGTGAATTCTCCTCTGTTTCGGTCCGTGGAGGTCATCGATGACGACACCTATGAAGTCACTTCAGCCAAGAAGACTATCCGTTACAATCTACCCCTGCAGATTGGATGTATGGTATATCAGGTGGCCAAGCTGAGGATGCTGCAGTTTCTCTATGATTTTATGGGTGTGTATTTTAATCCATCAGACTGGCAACTCATGGAAATGGATACCGACTCGGCCTACATGGCCGTCTCTAATGCGGATTGGGAGTCCCTGGTGAAACCGGAGTTACGGGCCCAGTATGAAGAGGAACGGGACCAGTGGCTACCTCGACGTGACCATTACCAGTACGATAAGCGTACGCCGGGCCTGTTCAAGCTGGAGTGGAGTGGGGATGCTATGATTGCTCTCTCCTCCAAGACGTATTACTGTTACGGAGGAGACGGAGAGGAAAATAAGTTTAGCTGCAAAGGGGTGAGCCGGCGCGATCCCAACATCGACAAAGCCTTGTACTTGAACGTGCTGCAAAGCCAGGCCAGTGCGAGTGGTACTAACCGAGGATTTCGAGTGGTGGACCACCAGATGCGGACGTACATTCAGCAACGAGACGCCTTTACTTTCTTTTACCCCAAACGAAAAGTGTTGGCCGACGGTGTGAGCACCACTTACTTGGACTTGTAAAAACAATGTCGAACTATAACTGTTGATACACAAATGTAAAAGTCAGGATGGTCGAGTGGTCTAAGGCGCCGGTATTAAGTGCTGGTCGGCGAATGCTTTCGTAGGTTCGAATCCTACTCCTGACAGAACTTTTTTTGTACCACTTGTATATACATACCACTACTATTCTATGTGTACATACCCCTACTATTTGTACCCTGTATTCTATTTGTATATATAGTGTAACCCATTCTTGTTGACTTAAATAAAAAAAAAGTCAAAACCCATCATTTTTGTGTTTTTTCATCTTTTATTCAACAGAACGTCAGAACAACAACGTCATAACAATAACAATAAACAAGTGGCCTGCGCGCGCGCAGTACATTTTTAAGTTAACCAGAGAAATGGAGCATGCACATTAAAACGAGAGGCCGTCCAGTCATAGACGAGGACATCACGGTCTTCGGCTTGACAATAATCATCAAACATGTGTACGATAGTGGGCATAGAATGTCCTCTACTCCGGTGAGTGAGATAAAACACACAGTACTGTCCGCACACACTACTCAAGGGTCCTTGTAATCTTTGAGTATTCCAACGCCACTCTGTAGTAGAGACGTCCATGAATTTCACCAAATCGGCATGTAGGGGTGCAAGTCCGTAGGAATCAAAGTATTCGCCTTGGCCTAGGGTGTCCACGTACACAGCTATCCAATGTTCACCGGGTCGACTCCTCGTGTCTGTATTCAGGATGTAGGCTGCTGGGGTGGTGGAGTGGGTGGGAAACACATTGCGTGGAAACACACCTCGAAAGGGGATCTTCGCATCTCGCTGGAGTATGCCCATCAGCTGCTCTGTATCCATGATGATGACTCTTAGCTGGCGTAGTCACACAGCACGTTTCTTTGCTGATCCACGCTGATGACGTTATCAAACTCGGCGTAGCAAATCACGTTAATGGTGTGGGGTAGAGGGTCTTTGAAACGCAGTTCCAACCGTAGGTTTCCTTTCTTCAGCAAAGCCAGTTGATGATCGTGTTCCAAGGTGGGGGTGAGGTCAAAGGCGAACAATGTGTACCCACGGATAAAGTCGTCTCGACTGATGGTATTGCCTTCGTCCTGGTTGTTTTGTCCTGTGGCTGTAAACAGGTTCAGGTAGGTGCGCACATAGTTTTTGTTAGTAAAGTCCGGTTGTAATGGACGGGCTGGAATTTGATGACCGGCCACGTGGAGTGCCACAAAGTTGATGTTGAAATGTTGAAAGTTGAACGGATTCTCAGCCCAATTTCCATTGAAGCGGTGTTGGACACACACGCCAGGGTAAGACGTTTAGGAAGATCCCCTAGAAATAAATTTTCACGGTTGGCCATCATCGTACCTGATGGCACAGAGAACACCTTGGTCTGTACGCGTCGGATGGGGTACTGGGCTGGTTTTTTCGATAAGGCTTCCATGTGACTCAGCAACACGCCCTGTTGCAAATCTACCGTACGGACAAACAGGGCTGCATCTTCAATGACGATGTTGTAAGCGACACCCCCGTCTCCACCGGCCATTAAGGCGAACGCGGGTAAGGAACGGATCAACTTGATCTTAATGGATACACCGTTCATCATGTAGCGGTCTTGCAGGAACAGATCGGCGTGCAGTCGTCCCATCATATCGATGGACTTGCTTTGGGCTGCCATTCTTTTGCGTACGACGAACCCATTATTGGCACGCAGGCTGCTCATGACTCCGGGTGTATCCTTGAAGTACAGCTGAGCTTGTAAGTGTGATTTTTTGGCATCACTGCCGTACGACAACAGCGTCTCCATGTAGGCTCGGTACGGGTACGTATTGGCGGACGTACTGATGAGTTTATCGTTCAGACCTATATCCACCTGTTGGAACAAGGAGTGCAGCCAAAGATTCACCGGGCCTACTTCCGCATCGTCCGCTATGGGCGTCCCGTCGTTGTCCATTATTTTGGCTTTCACGTACAAGTAGGTGTGGGCTAAATCCAGGTAGGCCGTATCTTTGTTTTCAATGGTAAATTCCACGGGGCCCATCCCCGTCAGGCTAGCCAGGGGTCGATGTTCTACCCAACGTCCTTCGGCTACACTGGTTTGGGTGGGTGGAATAGTCCACAAATCCAATTCACTGTTGGTAGACGGACACGACTCGGAGTGAATGAATGCCATTATGCGAAGATGTCTCTCCTACTACTTCTCTTCTTTTTCTTGTTCGTCCTGGGCTTAGTCCTCCTCTGGGGTGTGCGTCGTCGGTGTGTTGGACGTTGAATGAATCTTGGGTGTGTCGGCCTTTGTCTTTTAAGGGCTTTGGCGATCAAGACGCCGCCGGCTTCTTTAGCCCGTCGTTTGAAGGCTTGTCGGGGTGCTGTGCCTTCCATCACATCACCCGCCACGCGCAATCCACTGCGTACCGCTTGTTTTCCCACCGCTTTCACACCCCGTGTCACCAAGGGTAAAAACGTTTTCACAATGCTGCCCAGTATGTTCCCCAATCCGTGACCTCGTTGCGTGCGTGCACCGCTAAACATGGGCAAGCTTCCTCCCGTTTGTTTCTTGTAGTAGTCGGCATAGCTGGGCGTATGGCACTGGTAAGGCACGTACATTATACGAAGTGAGGAGAGCGGGCTTGTCGGAAAGCAAGTGTCAGCACCACTTTTCCTCGTTCGAATGGGATCGGGCGTCCCGTGTCATCTCTTATATCCACCGTGATCGTGTTGATATCGGTATGTCGTACGGGCAGGTACATTATATGGTTGAAACTCTGGGTGGCTTGATCGCCATACGTCTTGCTAATGGGCACCACCCGTAACAGAGGTGTGTTCACATCACCCACAATATGGCTGTCCACTGCGTCCGAGTAGACGTACAGTCCGTACATACCTACTTTCATATCCATCAAATGTGTACCGTTGTCAATGGTGGGACCCTTGTAGACGCGCTCAGGCAGCCTTAACATTTGCTGTAGTGTAGGACTGAGTTTCACAGCCACGTTAGGGCTCAGCATTATATAGCTCTTGTCGTTGTGTACGTTGACATCGAAGAACACGTTTTTCTTGAAGCGAAAGGCTATCAGGCGTGTTGCACTATCCGAGCTCTCCTTTAGAGCCTTGTACTCCAACAAGTCCATCAGACCCTGTATGAACTTCTGGGGCGTATCGTATTGGCCTTCGGGGAGAATGAGTCTGTAGATTTTATCTTCGTAGGTCACTTCGTACCATACTTCTTGGCCTTGTACGTTGTACCATGAGTAAGGGTATTGAATATCCACCAGTCCACATTCCCATCGTCCAGGTAAATGTAACGGTTGGGGTAATTGAGTGACATACTTGGTCAAGGTGTTGTCAGGAAACACGTCGAGTGAGCTATTACTGGGCAACGTCAGGTAAAACATGACGACTGAGTTGTTCTGGCTTCTGCACCGGGTTTTTATAGGAGTTATTAGTAGGGTGCCCTTAGTAGGGTTCCCAGGCCTTGGGCGCCTTACCTGGGCGTTGTGATCGTCGCGGTGACTTAGATCGTGAGGTACGTCCCCGTCGTCGTCGTTGTTGTGGTGTTTTGGGCGGTGACATGGGGGCCCAAGCAGAGGGGGGTGGTGGTGGTGGTGGTTGGTGTCGGGTCGATTGTTGCATAAAGGCCCAACGGTTAGGATTTCCTACCAATTCTTGAGGGATGTGCGTGTCTTTTAATCCCTGAGCAAAGACTTCCCAGCCCGGTGGATTAGAGTGTTTGCGAGAACGGACCATATCGTTGATCAAATCGGTCATATGAGACCCCGGCACCACTTTGTTTCGAATCAGCAGTTTTCCTTCCGCGTTCCAACTCATATCGGCATTCTGTTTCACCCGATCCAACAATAAACGGGCCTTGGTCTTGAAGGCTTTAGGCACACTGGTCAACACTTCCTCTTCCAGCTCAGGTGAAGGGGGTGACGGGGATGTGAGAGTAGGCGTTGTGGTGGTGGGTAGTTGTGGCAGTGGTGGTGTACTACTAGTACTAGTACTACTCCCTCTATATTGATCCATAAACGTCTGGTACCGGTTCAGCGTATGATGGTAGAGTTGAATTTTCTCGTGATCGGGGAGTCGACGTTGCAGTATACTATTCATCTCTTCATCCAGAGACTGGAGTTGTTGCACTGTGGCAGGCACGGGATAGGGTGATTGCAAACTCTGTAACAGTCGAGGTTCGACCAGCATCATTTTTTTCGTATGTTCCATGTTAGCGTCCCAAGATGGAGCCTAGTAACGGTCCCAGTACAGTAGCGGCTAAGGGAGCCAGGAGTGCGCCGAGAAATCCACCTCGCTGTAACACCTGTTTCTTTTTCTTGACACTACCCGTCTTCTTCACCAACGTTCGGAGACCCGCCTTGTGCCGTTGCAATTTTCCTTTCCGCAGAGGACTGAGTGGAACATTGCCTTTTAACACATTATGGGCCACTTCACACAAACACCGTACCAAGTCGGGATCCACTCCGCGCACCAGGGCCCGGCCCACCTCCGGTGGCGCGCTGCGTAATACGCGCAGGGCCGGCGCGTGCTTGCGTATCCGTGCAGACATGATGATGAATGACGGCTAGAGTGCGTTGTCTTCTTTTATCTTCTTCTTTTATTTCTTTACTCATTTGGGTGTGTACACCGTCTGCACCTCGCCGGGAAAAATGAGGGTACGCAATCGCAGGGTGGAGGGCGTGTCTTGTTTCAAGTCGATGAGTAGATACCCGTGAGCGGGTTGGGTAGCATCTTCAAAGGCTTCTCGTACAAAGGCCGTGTTTTTAGGGTACATCTGTTGGGCTAGGTGCGTAATTTGTGAAGCGTCTCTGGGGTTTTTGAATAACACCACATACTGAGCATTCAAACTAATGTTCCTGTGCTCTTTGTTCTTACTGAAGAGATTCTGCACGATGTAGATGATGCTCACCCGACGATGATGGCTTCCTTTGGTAAAGAGACGGGTGATTCGACTGTCCGTTTCCGTCATGAGATCGTCCACCACCACCAAGGTGTCTTGGGGTGTATCCCCAGGGGGTAAGCCTTCCACTAAGGTGAGTCCCGGGACACGTGCCAGTTCCTCGTACGCGGGTTGCCAAGCTCCATAACACCACAGGATGCGAGCTAGAGGCGGTGAAATGAGGGCTGACCCGTGTTGGATCAGACGTTGAACGAAGTGTGTTTTTCCCGACCCTGTCGGTCCAGCGATGAGACACGTGAAAGGATGCTGCCACCGAGGATCCATAGTTTTTTTTATTTTATTATTTTTTCTTTATTTGGTGATTTGCGCTCGACGGTTAGAAGCCCACCACCGTTGTCGTGGATCCCACCGGGGATCGTAGTCGAATGGGTACCGTACCGGGTACCGTTGTCGTGGTAAACGTGGTGATTCACGGGGATCCACTGCAAATATGTTTAGCAGCGTGGTGGTGTTGGTGGTACTAGGTGTTGGTGGTGATGGGGTGGAAGGATCGTCGCTTCTCAGAGATGACGGCGGAGGATGACGTGGAGTCGTGGTAGGAGTACGGGACGTGGTCGTCGTGGATGGCTGGATGTAGCGGGCAAAGGGTAACGTGGTGGTGATGGCTGGAGTAGACGGTGTGGTCGGTGTGGTAGACGTCTGGGTTGATACGTGGCGAACCCTTGACGTCTTGAATGGCGTAGGCAGCGTCGTCGTCGTGGTGGTAGTGGTGGATGACTGAGATGTGGAACGCAGGGTGTTCAAACAGGGTATCACGGTCGTCAAATCGTAGAACACGCCTGTAAATAACGTACCCAGAACCAATACTAGACACACTATAGTACCCACTTGTGCTTTTCGAGTTCGTAATAGTAAGGGTAGACGTGTACTATCCATGGTACAATCCTACACTGAAGGCTGGTGATGATAGGGGTTAGAATTTATAGACGTTTCATGTCACGGCCGGACACCCAGGAATTAAACGAACGAGGCCATCCTTGCCATTTGACGAGATGATAGGGAATGCCACGTCGATGTTCCGTTTTCAAAATCTTTTCCACCGTGTAGTAGTCTTTCGGTGTTTTCACTATGGGTTGTAATTCTGCCTCGTAAAACGTGCCTTGCAGTCTCTATCCTTGTAGATCTTCCAATTGATAGACGTGTGGCTGTCGAGGTTTATGGCGAACGATGACAAAGTGCTCGTCACTCCAGTTGGGCAAGTAACTTTTCTCAAATTGGCCTTTCACTTTACTGATCCGTACCACATCTCCACGTTTGTAACGGGGTGTCGTGAGTGATGGACTGGATGAGTACAGCGTAGCACGCACTTGATGTTCGTTGCGTTCTGTCACATCACGGGGAGCTCGCTGGATACTGCGATGATAGGCGCGATTGTACCCTTGCACCAGTTGAGGTAGTACATCGATGTAGCGTCGAGTGTTTTGGGCGGTAAAATACTTGTACATTCGGCCTTTGAAGGTACGATTGAAGCGTTCCACCACAGAAGCTTTCGTCTCGTTGTACGTATGAAAGAAAAATACCTTCTGTTTCTTAAGAAAGGCTTGAAAGGGTCGGTTGAGAAATTCTGTGCCTTCATCCGTTTGTAAATAAAGAGGTTTGCGCCCCGTCTTGAAAATCTGCTGGAACGCTGCTATTAGATTCTCTCCTGTTTTGGTGCGAATGGGTAGTACCCAGGCATACTTGGATAAAATATCGATACAGGTCAATATGTACCGATGTCCATCATTGTGAGGTGCAAATCGACTCATGTCCACTAAATCCGCCTGCCATTGCGCGTCTATACCTCCTACGATCACACGGTTACGGCGAAAATGTCGTCGGGCTGCTCGGTGTAAACTATAAGTGTCTTGGGTTTTTAACCAGTCTCGAACTTCAGTTCGAATGATGCCTTGAGAATGGGCAGCTCGAGACAGCGCTCCCACAGCGCTATACGCGGCTGGACTGGTAGGGCTGTAATACAAATCGGTTAACACCTTGTTAATCACTGTAGACTCCTTTTTTCCCTTTCGGGCCCGCTTCATCACGGGCTTCTTCTTACCCCTCATCGTTCTGGGTCGCCGTCATGTGTGTGGGTCGCTTAATCAGGTGACACTGTCACTCTAGCCTCTGTGCATTCTATAGATATAGTACTTTCTCCGGCTGTATCATCGGATTCATCATCATGTTGTGTTTTTTCATAAGGTTCAGCTAGCGCGTCTTCCATAGCACGAACCCACGCCAATTGGTCGGGTGATCGGTCGTCCGGTGTAAACAACTGGTCTACAATAGGCACTATTTTCTCCAAGGCTGACCACAGAGAGGGAGTTAGGATGAAACTTCGCGCAGGGTCTTGGTAGCGGCCCACACGTGGGAAGAGGGCGGTATGGTATACGTAGATGGCATTGTCCATGTGGATGAGGTGTCCGTCTAACTCACCGTTCAACACCCGTTTAAATTTAGTCCAGCCATCACGCTGTAGTGTCACCGTATTCGATAAAGTCTCAGCGCGCGCCCAGCAAATAGCTCCACCATCTTCCACCAGGGTGACTTTATCTTCATAGACGTATAACCCCACCTGGTAGGGTGTAAGAGGCAGGATGGCTCGTAGTGACATGCTTGCTCTAAATGTCGAACGGAGAATGACACACACTCTGTCTCATCCCTCGTATTTATAGGGTCAGGTACTATTCTGTGAGAGGCGGCTCCTGTGGAGAGAGTACTTCATCGACCATGGGCACTACTTGTTGCAAAGCCGTCCATAGATCGGGGTCCAGAGTAAATCCTCCTCGCTTGAGACACAGAAGTCGAGCAAAATAGGGTCCGCGGAAAATGTACACGTCGTCACACAGGTGAATGCTATCCCGTCGAGATCACCGCATAACACACGTTTCAAGGTAATCCAGCCTTCCGGGGATAAAGAGACACGCGCGGGTTCTGACGTACACCAACATCGGCTATCGTCATCGATCAGCTCCACGCGTTGGGGATATAATAATAAGGTACAATCCGGTGTGAGAGTACGGGTAGCTAGAGAATTGGCCTCAGGATAGAGTACGTCATGGATCTCGGTGATAATAGCTTTCAGCGCCTGCCATAATGCCGGCCGAAGTAGGATAGCGGCACCCCCACACTGTTCTAGCCGGGGGAAAAAAGAATTATCTCTACCACTTCGCAGGTACACACCGAGTCCCACATGCATAAAATCCACTTCGGGCTCTTTTCCCTGTAACAACCGTGTTAATAGAGTCCAGCCTGCTAGGCTTAAAGATAATTTCACTTCTGTAGGATGTTCTTCGATAAGCTGCAATTCATGATCATACACGATGAGAATCACATCAGACGTCAGTTGAAAGAAAGCGAGCTCCTTTGCGTGCGCTGCCATAATGATGAATGATAAAAATACCGGCCAGGCAAAATATATATATATATACCGATTCTTGCTAATTTCATCGTAATAAAAAAATTGTAATAAAAAAATTCGTACCTTGTTCTAGAAAATAATTAAATTGACAATGCAATTTTTGTAGGCGGACCAAGAGTGCATAAATTGATATTCTTGAGTAATTAACATGATAAAATAAAATAATATCATTGCTGGGATATAATATCAAGTCATCATAATTACCAGAACAATCAATAGTGCTCTGAGATATAAAAAACCCTATACTTGGAAAGCCATACTATATAATGTAATAAATGCTATACGTACGTGAAGGTACTTTTTTAATGCTAAACTCTGTGAAGGGTCCTTTTGACACAGCTTATAAATTTAAGGAAACGTTAATTCAATGAAACAATTAATGAAATAGGTAGCCAACATCCTTTTCATGCTTCTACCTCAATAAAACAATGTAATTCATACGACAAACACATTTAATAAAATTACGAAATAGCATTAATTGGAACAAATCTGCTTTCTGTCAAAACAGAGTTGCGTCCCATTTTTTTGCACCAAAATTGAATCGGGAACTGCGCACGTTGTTTTGTTGCAGTGAAACGAAGGCTATGTTTTAATAATTTTCTAGAGTTCTCTTTCGATAAACCCGCTGGAATTTTTACCGAGCTATTATAAGGTTGTAAGTCATAATGTTGACGTATTTTTAGCCAGGAAAATCAATTTATTTTCAATGTACCGGTTTTTCCAGACTTCCGTACTTTAACATTAGGCGTGTAAAATTCGCTAAAATTAATAAAATAACGGCGTAGTCGAGCGCTAGGCGGCTAAAATTTTAAATACTACACCATGAATTATCTGAGTTCAATTGGAAATAAAATTTATACGGGGACTGACATTTATTGTAAAATCACAGCCTTTTATAATTGAGAAAGAAACACACACAGATTTTTCAACGTACCCCAGAAAAACAGACAACCTACACGATTTCACCGACGTCCGCGCTTTTGTTATATATAGCTACCGATCCGCTTCATAGGCTCATTCCAAAACTTTTTCACTGCCATAAGAAGAGATATATCAGAAGAAAAATATGAGCCAACAAGCCAAGATGTCAACCACCAAGGAGGGAAAGAGAGGAGTACCAGCGAAGCCGAAGCTATCGAGAAGAAAGAAGCGGGCCATGCTTCAAGAAATTAAAGAATTCTGGATGCGGGAATTCTCGGGATGGAGCGCAATGCTGCTTAACGACAGGGAAGCAAGGGAGATGAGCACGGCAAATAATGTGCGCCAACTTCTAAATGCGGCAAGAACCACCATCAACGAGGAGGGATGGTTCCATTTGTTACAGCGAGCCATGGGTGACAACATGTACCCCACCCCTCCTCCGCTGCTGGCGCCCAAGCCATTACAAGAGACAGCGCCCCAGCCATTACAAGAACCACAAGAGGCAGCAATCCAGCCCTTTCCCCTCCAAGACCTGCCCGGCCCCATTTTTGAGGAACCATCATCACCCACCACCATAGCGCCGACCAATTTTTTGGATGGGCTACCCATTTACGAGGACGATGTAGATGATGAAGTTCAACATTTGTACACAGTGAACCCCTACCGGTACTTTTCTGTGAGTGACATGACTACGGGGGAGTAGACAGGAAAACTCCCCTGCTGAATAAAACAGCATATCAAATTGATCCATAACCGCCCTTATCAGGGCGAACCAATGCTTCGAAAGAGGAAGCTTCTAATAATTTGGCACACAAATTTCAAAAGCACAGATCTCCCACATTACCCCACCTTTTTTTTATTCTATTAGCAAACTGCATCACCAAAAAACAATCCCTGCCCAAATATTAACAGTCCTTGTGAGGACTAATCTCTCTCTTATAAACACAGGGTTTTATTTTTTCTTTTCTCTCTCCCAGTAATTAATTAATTAATATTACACAGTCCGAATGATAACGGACTGACATTTATTTTTTATTTTGATAGGAAGTTATAACAGCCCGAATGATAACGGGACTGACAATTTATTTGAACCAGGACAGGATATATATATGTGTGTGTGGGAATCTGATGTTAATGTGCATTTTTTAGAAGTTTTCCCTTCCGGAAAAATAAGGTGGTTTTAAAAAAAACCTTTTTAGATATGTAATAAGCCATTACATCGTTGACAGGGCCTGTTGACGTTGTCTTCTGTCAGTACATACGGGACATGTCAAAGGAATCAATTGACACACTCGGGGTTTATTAGCCTGGGCGCACGTTGGTATTTGCGCGTATCGATGAATACAAGTTTCGCATAAGGCTTGGTGTCCGCAGGGATGAATAGCATATTTCGCAAATTGGTTAGTGCATTCCACGCAGGATAAATATAAGGCTGCCTGACGTTCTGTGTTGCACCCCAGTGTTGTTGTTGCTATTGCCCAAACGTAGCACATCTCGTCTTGATTTTCTTTTTGGCTTATTTTCCGGGTATTCTCTCTTATTCTCTTTGTTCTGACATCTTTCCTGTGTTTTCTGTCCTGTTGTCGATTCCTATTGATTCTGACATCTTTTCTGTTTTTTCTCGCGTCTGCCCTCTTTGTTCTTCTTAAGTCTTTCGTCTCTCTTTTTCTGGAGTCTTTCTTTTTTTGGAGTACTGTAGTCTTCTCCACCGCATCTTGTCCTTCTTCTGTATGGGTTCCATCTGTATGGGTTCCATCTGTAGCGGTTCCATCTGTATGGGTTCCATCTTTTTCTTTAGCTTGAGGGCTTTGTGGTTTCAACATCGTTTCTAACATCTGGTCTATGTCGTCAAAACATTGGTATTCGTCTGGGGTAACATCCGGTGTGGCTGCTAGGGCGAAGAAGTTACTAAGCTGCGATGTTTCTGGGGGGTGTTCACAGTCTTCACAATGAGGTGTGGTTGGTGGAGGGTAGTTCCGGGGTTGAGGTGGTGGAAATAAGTCTTTCATTATATCATCTAACCAAGGTTCGTCATGTACCATATTAATAATATTGCCAAGCAGTTGTACTTCATTGTCATCATTTGGGATGATGTCTGGTATATCAATATCCATGAGTGGCTCCATGACTGGGCACTGAGGCTAATTGTGAATGACTGAAAAAATACTGCGCACTATTTATAGTGTAAAAAGCACGGACCGTAGCGAAAGCACTCTAGCTGTGTCGTCTGCTACGCTCAACAAAAATATATTTGTGTTTCTTTTCCAATTATAAACGGCTGTGATTTTACAATAAATCAGGGCACGTATAAATTTTATTTCCAATTAAACTCAGGCAAGTTATGGTGTAGTATTTAAAATTTTTTAGCCGCCTAGCGCTAGACTATGCCGTTATTTTTAATGAATTTAGCGATTTTTTACACCAAAAAATTTTAGCAGATACCACCAATGTCAGTACACGTATAAATTTTATTTCCAATTGAACTCAGGCAACCCATAGTGTAGTATTTAAAAAAAATTTAGCCGCCTAGCGCTAGACTATGCCGTTATTTTTAATGAATTTAGCGATTTTTTACACCAAAAAATTTTAGCAGATACCACCATATTGCACTGACTGACACCGGCCGCCATCTTGCACCCACCTCCCACCACGCCGCCATTTTGCACCCACCTCCCACCACACATGCCGCCATCTTGCACCCACCTCCCATCACCCACAGCCGACTAGACTATAAATAACGTGTAGTATGTTTACATTTATTTACAAATACAATCATGAGTACAAGAAGACGACCACTGTTCACCCACCACCCCCCTAGAGATCCTAGTAATGCTGCTACAGAACACAGAGAGATGATTAGCAGTGAAGAGGATGGTGGAATAACCATAATTACAAGCTTTCAGCGGGTTATTGAAGACGAAGCCATGATAAGACGAAGTACAGAAGAACTGGAACAACTCCGGCGAGATGTAATGGCAGAAGAAGATGGACGGTTGCAAAGGCTAAGTCAAGATCAAGACCAAGAAATTAGCAGGATGGTGACCATAGAAGAAGAAACCGACGACGATATAACTGATGAGGAAAACGGACAAGACCTTGCATGGTTAAATAGCAATAGACCTGCAACAACGTCGCCTGCCGAAACTCCGATTATAACGACTTCGGCTGAAGACCTTGCATGGTTAAATAGCAATAGACTTGCAACAACGTCGCCTGCCGAAACTCCATTATAACGATTTCGGCTGCCGAAACACCACCACAACCATGCTCTTGGGGCGAAGCCGAGGTAACCCGCCTCAACGAACGGATTAACGGGATGCGGGAAGACATGAATGTAATGGAGGCGGAGATTTCAAAACAGAACAAACAACTACATAAAGAAGAAAAATATCAAGGTGTAGTGTCTGTACAGACGAAGAGAGCAAGTACGCTGTATTGCCGTGTGACCATTTATGCATCTGTAAAGATTGTTGGGTCACGCTAACGTGTGTAGGAGACATGTGCCACTGCGTTGAAGCAGGCGAAAACCATTTAAAAATCAAGTGTCCAATCTGCAGGAAGCATGTGGGTGGAATAAAAAGAATCTACCGCTCATAAAACAAGTGTCGTAACACTTTCAAAGGCCCTTTTCAGGGCCACCCCATCTTTCCGGAAGTGGAAACTTCTATCAAAAAAGCACAAAAATTAACACCAACGCCCATCATCCTCTCCCCAAAGAAAAATTTTTTTTTAAATTTTTTTACAATTTTTGTTGAAATTATTGAAAAAATGGGGGGGGAAGGGAGGGGGAGGGGGGAAGGTTACTGGAAGAGCCAAAAAAAATTTTTTTTTTTATTTAAAAAAAAGGAAAAAAAGATTCATGGAGCCAAAAAAAATCTTTTTCATTTTCTATGTTTTTTTTACAATTAAAAAAGGGTTTGAAAAAAGGGGTAACGGGGGGAGGAGAGGAGAGGGGGGAGGGTTGATGGAACAGCAAAAAAAAATTTTTTTTGGGGGGGAATGGGGTCGAGTGAGGTATCAAATTGAAGCTTAGGTGAAGGGGCATCTAATGGGCTGGGTGTGAGGTTGACATATCGGCCTTCTGCGCATGCGCGGCGGCCGAAGGGTATGAAAATAGCCTTTTTGGAGCTAGGGGAGCCCCTAGTGGACCGATGGGGTGGAGTGAGGTATCGATGTGAAGCTTATGTGAAGAGGCATCTGACGGGCTGGGTGTGGGGTTAAATTAGGGTCATTCTGCGCATGCGCGGTGGCCGAAGGGTCCAATGAACACTAACAAGCATTTTTTAATTTTCTACTATTTTTATTAACACAAATAGAATGAACGTGTTCACAAGGTATTGAATTTTAATACAATTATATATGAGTATTGAATTTTTTAATACAATTAACAGTAAAAAAACTATGAATTTTTAATACAATTATACGCTCTCAAGCCACTTCAATAAATGTGTGTAGGAATACGGTAAAATGTTTTTCAACACTTGTTCTGATTGTTCAATAGTTCGCCAACAAGACTTGTTTGAATTCATCATCGTCTTTCCGTCCCTGGTGCACGTAAATGTAGGTAATAATCTCTTCACGTGGAATTTTGGGAGGGCAGGCCGCTTCCACTCCCAGGGCAATTTGCGTCTCGGTCACAGCCTGTAGTGCCTCAGTGATCAGTGCGTATGAGGGTACACTAGTGTCCTGTGGAATTTGAGGTCTGATTAGATCCAGGACTGTGTCGATGTACTTCTGATAAATATAGTGAGACACCTGGTAGGCCAGAGCTTGACGAATTGTACTTGCGAGACTCTGCAACTTCCGCCAGGCCGTTAATTTCAAGGTGACACCCTGAGGACAAGCAACAAGCTCTTGCGTATCTAACCGCATTTTCCATTTACGGATATGCACGAGGAGCTGATCGTTGTAATAGGCACAGCTCACAAAGATGTCGTCACCCACATGAAATTTCGCTTCGTCACTCCCCTGGTCGCGAATAACCGCATCGATGGCGTAATCAAGGGTCTCCAGTTTTTGCCAGGTGTCTAAGGTCATGGCAATATGCCTACTGGGTCTGTCGTTAAAGCCCGCTGCATTAAAATGCACTTCTTCGTCTTTCACACTCACAGTTAAATAGGGTGAGAGCTCCCAAATGTCCGTGTGAGCTGCCTGGTAGGCTTGCTGGATGAGGTTATTGATCTCCTGGACAGACATAGGAAGTTCTACCTCTTGTTTCACAGGCACTTGCTGGGGTACTACTGGCTCCTCAATCACTGACTCAGGTATTTCTAACGGTGTTAGTCGGGGGCGTTTGGGTCGTCCAGCGCGTTTGGTAGGTGTACTCTCTGGGGTAGTGTGCGTACGTTTGCTAGCTGTACGCTCTTCGGTAGTGTCCATAACTAAGATATCATCATCTTGTATAACGTCGTCGGCTTCAAGTAGATCTGCTAGTTCGTCATTTCCCGTGATCTTCAACCCCGCCACCAAGACTAGAAATGCATAAGGGCCACGGCGCAGTAGACAGTCGATGAGAGCTCTGTTTTGTGCTGAAGGGGTTTTCTCCGCCATGATATTTTCCACACCCTCTTTCACGAGTATGTTTTCCTGCATAAGGAAATCACATAGTTCAGCCACATGCTGTATTTCATCAATGAGGCGAACACGGTACTTTCGAAACTTCGCTAGCTGGGCTGCCTCCATGACTATGGGCTCAGGCTGATGAGCAACTGCTACGGTGTAAAAGTCTGATGAATTTGCACTGGTAAAAGTAAAAAAAGTAAATGGTTCTCCACAGCTCATACAAAACAGGCAAGCAGGCTGGATGACTGACTAGAGGTGAAGCAGGCAGGCAGGCAGGTAGGCAGGCAGGGAGGCTGGTCAGGTCAGGTAAGTCACAGTGCTACGCAAAGTAGTGCAATGAATACACCCCTACCCTAAAAATCGACTCCTTTTATACGTTTTTCTACAATCCGCCATCTTGCACCCACCTCCCACCACCATACAACCACAGGCCGCCATCTTGCACCCACCTCCCACCACCATACAACCACAGGCCGCCATCTTGCACCCACCTCCCACCACCATACAACCACAGGCCGCCATCTTGCACCCACCTCCCACCACCATACAACCACAGGCCGCCATCTTGCACCCACCTCCCACCACCATACAACCACAGGCCGCCATCTTGCACCCACCTCCCACCACCATACAACCACAGGCCGCCATCTTGCACCCACCTCCCACCACCATACAACCACAGGCCGCCATCTTGCACCCACCTCCCACCACCATACAACCACAGGCCGCCATCTTGCACCCACCTCCCACCACCATACAACCACAGGCCGCCATCTTGCACCCACCTCCCACCATCATACAACCACAGGCCGCCATCTTGCACCCACCTCCCACCACCATACAACCACACCCCACGTGACATCAATACTCGCTTCTGATTGGCTGACGCGTGACGTCACAAAGGTCATATGCAAATTTCTCAGGTCAAATTCACTTTCGCGCATGCGCAGTGAGGCGCCATTACCTCAATTGACTCTTTGTATACTACTGGCGTCGGTCTTCTGAGCCATTAATTATTATAGATGATTATGACAGAGCGCGACACCATTGCTACACTTCTGACTCTGAAATTTCGTTTTGTTCGATTTGATGGTATAGGCAAAAACAAATTATATTGTTGTGTGAAATACTTGCTTGACCAAATCATGGAAATGTTCTGCAGTGTTTCACAACTCACGAGCTGCGGATGTTATTCACATAATTTGCCTCTTTAGAGGATATTTCACGCAGGACAAGTTTATACCGGTACCATTGCCATTGTCAAATTACGCATTGACAAGCAACATCTTCGTACACCAAATCATTTTCCATGTCACTTCACTGGACGTACACATATTATGTATTGGAATGGACTTGGTCTACGAAGTTACGGTACAACAGAATGCGAAAGGACTCGTCGAAACGGTGTAGGACAAGGATTTTGTGTATTCATGACAACTTCTGGAGAATTGATTTCAAAACTTCACTTCGTTGTTTTGTTTTTTGCTCTGAATGTTAGGCATTTATCTCCACTGAATTACATGTTTGATGCACACGCTAGTAGACTTATACGGATATACATGTAATGTATGCCCATATTAATTGGTCGATTATCGCGCGAGATGTAAGTTTCCCAGAAAGAGAATATGTCAATGGTTGAGTATCCCTGGAGGTTACTTCTACACTCGCGCTGGATATATGGTAAAACAATGGAATTTCACAAAATCCGTAAACGAAAGGAAAAAGTATACGGATCAGGGGCGGCGGAAGGAGTTAAACATTGGGGGGGGCCAAACCGGGGGTGGGACCGGGAGGGGGTGTCCCCCTCCCGCGAAGCGGGGGGTGCGGGGGTCCTCCCCCGGAAAAATTTGAAATTTTAGCGTCCATTTAACGCATTTTAGAGCATTTCCGAGGCCTATTAGAGGTGATAATTCACAGCGAATTTCCTATTTTTAACTCTTCCGAAACGCTAAAAAAATGATAATCAACAAGGCTGAACATCGATGCAGAGTCCAACTGATTCAACATCGTCTTGTGCGCTTCCTATTTCAGTGACAGTATAAATATTTCGTCTTCTCTGCATCAAATGTGTCCCGTTGCTATATTTAACACCGGAACCCCAGCAAGAGAAGAAGCCATCGATAATACTTTTCGTTATTTAAATTCGAATCGGATGAAAAATTGTATGTGCCATCAACTACAATGCCCGCCACCATGATTCTTTATCGGCAAGCATGCAGGAGAGGCGGCCATCTTAATACGGAATATTAAGTTAAGGAACACGGCCGGGGATTCGCGCTGAAGCTAGATAGGACAAACACTGGACAGATGTTGGTATATTTTCGACATTGCATTTAATTGAATGTATTTGCGATGCAGGAATCCTGAGGGTTTCAACACGAGGTTCGATACATTCAACAAAGTTAACCTAACAGGGATCAAAATTATCGCGGCAGTCGCTACAACACACAGATCTACAAGTTTTTCACGAAATAGCACATGCTGCGGATTTCAATTTCATACTATAATGATCATGCAATCGAGCTAGAACTTTCACATATTATGCTCTCTTGCCGTTATATCAAAACGGCCAAAATGCCGCCTTATCATATCTCCTTACAAGGGCGTCGGAAGCGGTACGGCAGGTACGGCCATGGCCGTACCACTTTTGCGCCAAAAAATAAAAATAAAAAATACGAAAGAAATAAAGAAAAAAAACGGAGAAAAAAGAAGAAACACAAAATAAAATAAAAAACAACTAGAAATGCAAGCAGTTTTGATAGCTTCCAAGTTGAATAAGACTGTGATCGGTCCAAAGCGCCTCTGAATTTGTTAGCGGCTCTAAGCAACGGCTAGCCCTCTCGGGACAATTTCGATCGTGCATGGAAAATAACATGTACGTTCATATGCATGATGCCGGTTTGGTGTTCACGTTATTTTATCAACGAAACAAGAAATTAATTTTCTTCATACGAATTCCGTTTTTCGCTTGTCCAATATGTCACAGGCCTACACGCTTTAGGTTGTTTCTGGCTGCATGCTACCTTTACAGGTCCGTACCCGACCTTGTATTTCAAACATTATACGGCCTAACGAGCTATGGTTAAAACAGGAGCTCAATAGGGCCTTATATGTTGTATCACTTGAACACACTTTTTACACTGTTTTGGCGTATATCCTATTGGGAACAAAACACTGTTCAAATGCTCTCTGTGAGCGCGATTTGGTTAATTTTTTTTATAAAAAGGGCTAACGCGTTGCTCCTTCGCGAATTGGTCCTTCGCTCTCTCACAGGCCATGCGAAGTGTTGGAAATGCGAAGTGAGGCGAGGGGTCTCCTCATAATTCTGCCGCAAGTACTTCATTCTCCAAGTAATTCCCTGCAAGTTTTGACGGACGGGGTAGAGGGGTTTTCTCACATTTTTTTCTTTTTGCGTCCCTTGTCCATGAGGTAATTTGCTGTTGTTAGTCATGGCCCCGTTAAAAAAACTACGAGTGACAGCTTTATTATCTCAAAAGTATAGCTAGCTAAATTATGAATGTAGATGACGTTTATATACTTCTGCAATGAATTTATCAACATAAGAATTGCCCATAAGAATTATATAGGTTACGTCTACACAATGTGTCTAGATTACGGTACTTTAATATACATAATTTTTTGGTAATTGAGCATCGCAGAAAACCATCATCGATTGCGTTTTCATGGTGAAAGTGTTAGGAAAGAACTAAAAATACACTTCAATGCAGAGTGATTTTATTCCCCAGAAATCGCTCCGAACGCGTCTCCGGCGATCTAGACCCCAGGAGCTTCCGGGGCCTAGGCGGCCCCTGGTCCCTCGCCTAAAGTGCTATGACAGTGGCCGTACCACTTTGAATTTGCTTCCGACGCCCCTGCCTTATCATGTCAAATGGAAGATACAAGTCATTTAAATTCATTCAACATGTTTGACAAATTGATTAAGCGAGTAAGAGCAGGTATCAGAACAGTAGTACCGTACAGAATTTAACCACATCCACACAACGACTTTTTGAAGTTCGGGTTTCCTCGGATTATCAACATTTGGGTCAAATTTCCCACGTACGAAACTTCGCGCACGTCACAGCTGTTATTCATTTCTCGGAATCGGTTCATGGCATTTAATATTAGGCTACCCGTGCACATGCATAGGCGTTAGTGCTGAGCGAAATTATTATGGAGACCAAGTGGTTAAGCGAAATTATCGGGGGGGCCAAAGTGGTCCTTGGCCCCACCTCTCTGAAGGGGGGCCTGGCCCCTTGCCCCGGTTTCTGCCCCCCTGCGGATTCGTACGATAACAAACTCCGAGAGGTGGTTAAGTACCGTAGTAGAGAATGGGCATTTGGAGGACCATTGATCTTTGACCTCTTTCACGTCAGTCACATGACCTGTAGGCCTAATGACCTTTAACCCCGACTCAAAGTGATCTGCATGCGCAAGGGTCAAGGTCACTTTCCGGTCAGGGTCACATGTCACTTCCGGTTATTGTGGCATCACAGTGGTCAAAGTTCAATGGTCCTTCAAATACCCACTCCTAGTTCCTTTATTACTATATATAACAGATAGCCTTGTTTCCTTCCTTGTAAACTGTTGTTCGCTTATCTCTTCGAAGAAAAAAATACAAGTTTTAAAAAAAAAAATCAATGTAGGTCTATTTGTGTTTGGAACTGGTGAAAGGTCCTGCGATTATTGTCGAGGAAATTCTTTTGTGGATGAAGGCTAAATAGACTACCGTACTGAAGGCCGAACCTGACGCCTATAATACTTATACCTGGTGTATATTATATAGTGTTTTATTTTTATATATATAGATAGTATATTATTAATGAATCATCCGTCTGCGTGCGTGGGCCTTCATGTCTAAATTTCGATCATTTATTAATCTGTTCTATCCGTTTTTCTTTTGTGGATGACTCAATGTTGGATCCGATCTGACGCCTATATTAATACTTATTTACCTGCACGCCTGTTGAACTAAATCTAGGAGTATGTTTCAAAACTTGTTTCAAGCGTTTGGTGTATATTACAATTTACTTGTATATAGTGTTTTATTTCTATATATTTCTAGAATATATTGTTAATAAATCATCCGTAGACCTGCGTTAGCCTTTATAGAGGCGTTGCCCAATATTAATCTCTTGTATCCCATAGAAAGAAGCCCGTGTACTCATGCATGAACTTTGAGTACCGACTGACACCACTCGAAGTGCTTATCACACGTTACGAAATCCCTTCCAAAAACGGCAGAATGTTTACGCGTCAAATTGATTTAGCATTATGACCAAGCTCCTTGATGGAACCAGTGCAAGCTGGATGACAAGGGTTTTAACCGGCTCGAACCGACCAGAACCGCCGCCAACAGGCAGCTGTTTTTACCCATAGTACCTCGCGCTATTATAGTCTTGGACAGACATCTATAACGGGCTAGATGCGGCAGCTATCACGGCGACATTTTGACCAGGTTCTTCCAGTTTTGCCGAAGTATAACCACACCAGTCCAGTTTCCGACCTTATCCAAGATAATTAAGAAAGGGGTAAGTGTTTATCATCACTCATATTTGTGATGATGTGTTACAAATAAATGTTGCTGTCTCCGAGCGTACCATGCAGTGAAATTGTTAACCAGAGCGTGGCCTTTGTTGTGACGGACGATAAGCAGTTTTGACAGCCGCAGGTCTAGTCTCAAGCTCCCACGTCTGTCTAGCCATGAAGGCTACAGAGCAGAAAAATGATAGATATAACTCGAAAATATCTGAAACACTGCTCTGAACGTGAATAACAATACATGCATCTATCAGACAGATATCGGACTTGGGTTTGAAACACGCCAGAAATTACATGGGTGTGTCCCTGGATAATGGCTCAGTTGCACAAACAAGAGCCTGTCTGTTCACTGACTATTGACATTGATCAGCTGATGCGCTACTGGGTTGAACTTGTATAATTTCACTTTGCACAATCTATTATCCTAGACTAATATTTTTGAGCAGGTGATAACAGACATAGTTTAATTTACTAAAATTTCCCAGTATATAAACAAAGTGACATTATACTTAGAATAATGTATAATTTGGCAAATAACATGAAAATATGTCAGCTGTCTCCAGTTAAAAATATTCTCCTAGGTTAATAGGAAAGTGAAATTACACAACCCAGTAGCTGATCAGCAGAAGTCATGTGTCAGTGAACAGATAGGCTCTTTGTTCTCTCAATAAATTATGTGCAACTGATACAATCTCCGCCATGTTTATTCTTCATGCATGGTCAATGTAGCTAAATAATATATAGCCCTCACGAGTCGTGAGGGCTATATATTATTTAGCTAGGTCAATGTAGCGCAGTTCGCCAACCTCATGCGGAAAGGCTGTGTGGAAGGAAATGCCTTCATTCTCATCTTCCTCAGTTCATCCTGTGTTGAGATTAAAAGTCACAGTGTGTGTGCATTTTATGAACAATGGCATAAAATTATGAGAAGTTCAAGCTGAACAACACTGGCATGCATGACTATGAAAACATCACAGTGCCTTGTTACCACATTGTTAACTGGTTTCATTGAAAAGTTCAATTTTTACAATATTACACTGTTCAAATGTTCCCAGTGAGTGCCAATTTACACACCCTAGGCAAGGGGGAGGGGGGGGGGCTCCCCCCATATTATACCAGTCAACCCTTCCCATGCTCCTAAAAATATAAATGCCTTGCAGAGCTGCCAAGTTATGGTATCGGAATTCCTTGAGACTTTCTTCTGTAATTTGACATCTCTATTTACCCTGTATTAAATATCTGGATTTAATTCCGTGAGACTCCCATTTAGCCTATGTTATTTTCAGAAAAGATTTTCCGTGAGAGCAGATTTCTTGTAACTCACGGAAGTTCCATGAGACTGGGCATATCTGGCCTTGGTTAGACATGACTGTCGTTAAGTAAGTCAAGACTTAAAAGAGTTACCACAGAGCTGAGGGGTTTTCTGATGCACAGCTTCATATTATATTTTTTACTCCATTTAGTGGAGAAAAAAAAAGAGAGATTTTTTTAGCCGGTTGGTTGACTGAATTACTGTCCGTCAATATAAATGAACATGTATTTTTATACTGACCTGTCAGTGACCCATAACATATATAAGCTTACCTTTTATTGAAGCTGTTCTATTCAAAGCTGATATGGATCAATTCACCTAGTACAACCTTGGTCTTGTGCCTGGCAGCCGAGTGGTCATTGTACCAGAGGTGACAGAGTACGTAATTTTACTGAGTCACATGACCGCTTGGTCATATTATAAAATACGTACCTAACTAATCTATTGTCAACATGTATTGGTCTATAACATGAAATAAAACATACATCATCCTTCAATTATTAAAAATACCATAATATTTACCCTAGTGATACCCGGTACTTTCATGTTAATATATTGTCTGAAAGGACTTGTTTTGATGATCAGCTTGGTGTTAACATATATCATCCTCTCTAATTACAATTTTGAACAATAGATTCCAAGCTCTGATGAGTTGTCTGTCTCGTGCAGTAATCATTCAAGGCCATTAATTGCCACTTGATTGATTGTTTAGCATGATCTTGATTTTTTTAATACACATGCTAGATGCTGCAATTATTTACTATTAATAAATAAATTGCTAAAATGAGTAAGATTTACTCATGAAAATGTAAATCCCTCATCTATTTTAATTATTTGCCCTCAAAATATAGATGAGATCTGGTGATGCTAAACAACTAATCAAGTGATCATGGCCTAACTTACAGTAAATCCCCTAATAATTGAACCATGTCATGTTAATCATTTGTAAAACTTAAAACAATCTGATAGCATCAGAGTTAACACTGATAAACAACTATATTCACCCTACTGAATCGACAAGTATGATTGTAGGTGAATGCACCATGCAGTCCATGTGTCATGCGACCATGAACTGTAGATTGGATCACTTCACACTGAAACCGGATAACAGCTGCAATGTTATAATGAGGCAACATATGATTGTATATCAGATATGTCAACAGTCCATGGTAGCTAGTTCGGACTGACCGTATTTTGACCTACCATGGACTGTCGATACTGTCGTAATATCAGACAGACAGAGAATAAACTATTAATGGTTCATATTCCTCTTAAACACACACACAAGTGAAAGGAATCGAGAGATGAATGAGTCAGTGATACATGCGGCAGGTAGTAAGTTCCCACGTGTTCATTTTGTGCTCATTTCCTCACACTATAATTCGATGCTAATACCTACCATGGACTGTCCACCAACACCTAAAAACACCTCTCGCCGCAAAAATGTTTAAAATTTTTGTTAACTTGAAATAGTAATAACCCTACATTTGGTGACAATATAGTATGATATCTCTCCATCAAAAAATGACTGGACACCAGTAATCATATACCCACGGTGGGTAAGGGATTTTCCATACACGTCGATTGGAGGCACCTAATTCCATACACGGGCGGTTGAACGTCCACACAAGTGAGGAAATATGGTCGATTTGCGGCCCCCGGCTCCCAAAACATGAATATTTAGCATGGAAAACGACAGGTAAGACGTGGTTTCTATAGCCTATCAAGTAACTAAGATAGTAAGGAAAAAGTAAACATTTAAACTTGCCGTTAAAGCGGTCTAGATGTTCCTAACGAAGCCACACAAACTGCCAGGTGCTCCCAGATTCAGCTTTCTACAATCCCGCCGACTCATGAAAACATTGTTTAAGTGTGTATAGGAGTTATTTGAAACCTCTCATGAAGTATAATTACGAGCATAATGAAGGTATTTTTCATTGCAATATCGCTTGGTATCCATTTAACGCATAAAAACGCGCTGTGTACAAAACATTCGCACAGGTCCATACACGTGAGGTGGTCCGGCCATACACGGGCGTTGTAAATCATTCGTATTGTGAAAGGACGAGAAGTTGACCCCTTCCTAGCGCAAGAGTCTAAGTGCCTTACACAGACAATGATTACTACATAATAGCTATATTTAGATAGCGTTAACGTGTTTGAGTAAAGAGCAAAACCAATGCCTATAGAATTAAACTGAATCCAATTGTTTTCATCACATATCTTTAACAAATTAGCAGATATCTTTGTTTTATCCCATAATTCAGTCGCAACGTCTCAGTATTACTATTCAATTTGTAATACTAACTTATCGCATGCGATCTGTCACATTAAGTAGCTGCTCTATTCCACAGTTAATATATTCAGCACGATATTAGAATGACCTGCTCTTGTCAACACAGCGCGCTGTGTGTCGCTTCAGATCTGTTCCAAGTGTAAACGACTTTCCACAGGATTCAAGATTCAAGAATTGTATTGTACGAGACACTCAATGCTGAGCAGAGTACAACGAATAACATAACATTGCCAACAATTAAAGTTTAAATTGGGATTCACACTTATGCTTCTTCACGTTCAGGTAGCGTTCCATATGCGCATCGAAGTTGGTTTGATAGGAGAAGCCTCTGTTGGCTGAACAGAACGTGAAGAATGTTGATCCAACACTACACTGTTTCACTCAACCGATTCCCAGCGGTAAATTATTATAAACAAATACCAATACGAAGGTTTTGAATCCAGTTCTAACAAGGAGAGATATTTTGATGCAGAAATAATCAACAGCTCTGTCACAAAACGGGTTCGCCGCAAAAACAGTGTTGCCTGGCTTGCGCGTGAAGCAGCCGTTGACCTACTTGTATTCACAAGCGAGCGAGTTGATCAGGGAGGGAGGGAGGGAATTTGGCTTAATGTCACACTCAAGTTTGTTTCACTCATATGGTGACAGTCAGTTTGGTTGGTGGAGGAAGCCGGAGTACCCGGAGAGAACCACCGCCCTTCGGCAAGTAACTGACAAACTTTCACACGTGGACCAGCAGGCCTCGAACCCGTGAGTTGGTCAGAGGCAGTGAGGCATGGACGCCGTTTACAAAGTCGGTGGTGGCTGGATTTTTGTGGTGGTTTACAGCTACGACGTGCAGATGTACTTGGCTTGCACAGCTGGCAATTTTATGATGAGTATATGGCCGTACCGGTTCCCACGGTGGTCGGTGTGCCACCGGAACTGTTTGACAATGGACCAACTCGTTTCTCGCTGCCTTCCATTGTCAGAATTTCCCCAGACACCTGATAGTGCCTACGTGCTCATCTATTTAATTTAATAACTGAAAAAGTTGAACAAGAATACGTAGCGAAGACATGTTCAAGCTAAGTTAACTCACAGGGACTTGTATCATACACAAAATTACTAGTAAAGCCAGTAACTATAGATACTCTTTGGGGGGAGGGGGTGGTATTATACATATTCATCCATATATGTATATCCCCTTACAGTGTTCGAATTTAAGAAAAATTTGAACCAGTCCGCCGGACTGGTGAGCCAAAAATGTAACCAGTCCGCAAATATATTTACTAGTCCGTTAATATTAAATAAAAGATGATGTGGGAACATTTGTCATCATGAATATTTTGTGCTCTGTGCTCTACTAAATAAGAAATTAATAACTGTGCATTTCTTGAATTTCTTAAGCGTGTGTGAAGATAATCACAGACGACAAACCCCGTCGGCTAGACTTTGACGGCGACTTTGACTGCACGTGTCATCGCGAAAAACACTGCTTCAACAAACGCCATTTCAAGCCAAAAAATCTGTAGATTTCTTTCGAAGTTGATGGAGACTATGTTTAAAATTGTCCTGGTAAACATGATCAGGTCGACTGAAGCGTATTTATAGTGCTGATTTCTCGATTCCCGACCTGGAATTGGGAACTTTATTTTCTGAAAAGATCGCCAACCTGCATTGCCATGCTGCATTACAGTCACACTTCACGGTATGCTGACAGTATTCGCACCGCTTTACGGTTGTTGTTGTTGTCGTAAAACGCGGCCGTGCACGATTTCGTCGGAATTTGCTGGAAATTGTTTTAGACTCCCACGATTTATTTAGACTTGGTCGGGTAACCGAAAACAGACATTTCGTTTTTCATTCTTTACAAATTGTGCGGATATATCCAGAGAAATAGTTTACACAATGAACTGAGAGCTTTTTTTTTTACCAGTCCGACGGACTTGTTGTTCAGTCACTCACACCAGTCCGTTTGTTTTTTTACCAGTCTCGGACTGACGGACAGGTGCCAAATTCGAACTCTGCCTTCCCTTCCCTGTAGATACTGACTACTTTTTCTATGATACAAGTCCACGTGAGTTAACTGACAGGAAAATCAGCTGACAAAAGCATAAACTGTGACACTGAACATTGTCTTTCCAAGCATACAGAACTCGACCTACTACATACTTTGAAAGTGACATTCTCAACCGGAGCAGGTTCAGCGTTTGTCCACGAAGACGCGGAGGGGAGGGGGTGTGGATGGCTATGCCTAACGATGTTAAATTGTAGCCTAGCAAAACTCGCGAATGTCTGAAATTTTGCCCTATATGTAACATGCACTTGCACACGACAAGCATAACACGCAAGGTTGGAATTATTAATAATTCGTGTATTACTGTATAAGCTCGTGTATTACTGTATGAGTTTAGCTATACGTTGACAGCGAGTGAACATTGACAATGCCCGTGTATGGCCAGACCACCTCACGTGTATGGACCTGTGCGAATGTTTTCTACACAGCGCGTTTCATGCGTTAAATGGATACCAAGCGATATTGCAATGTAAAATACCTTCATTATGCTCGTAATTATACTTCATGAGAGGTTTCAAATAACTCTTGCACACACTTAAACAATGATTTCATGAGTCGGCGGGACTGTAGAAAGCTGAATCCGGGAGCACCTGTCAGTTTGTGTGGCTTCGTTAGGAACATCTAGACCGCTTTAACGGCAAGTTTAAAGGTTTATTTCTTCCTTAGAAGGTTTACTTCTTAGTTACTTGATAGGCTATAGAAACCACATCTTATCTGTCGTTTTCCGTGCTAAATATTTATGTTTTGGTAGCCGGGGGCCTCAAATCGACCATACAAGTCAGTGCGGATTTCCGCACTTGTGTGGACGTTCAACTGCCCGTGTATGGAATTAGGTGCCTCCAATCGACGTGTATGGAAAATCCCTTACCCACCGTGATACCTGTCATCGATATCCTGAAATCGTTCATTTTCGGCTGTGGTCACTGTCGTCTGGTCAGACACACGTCCACGCTTGATAACGAAAGGACCGAAAAACCTACCATTGACTGTGATTTGACACGTGACCGGCGGTGTTTACCTATCATCATACTTGCCAATTCGGTGGGATGATATTACACGTACTACATATATCATGCTTATAAGGCTCATTAAACTTAATAGTTCATTTATCATCACTGCCCACCTCTGATTATCTGCCACCCCAAAACATTAAAACCATGATGGTACTAGTGGAGTGGACCAACAATGGCTGTCACTGTGCTACCGCTATGGTATCATTGCAGAGGAAATTTTGAGATATATAAAATAAGTTCATGTAAGTGGAGATAGCACTTTTCAGTGTGATTTGACGTGTTAGCAAATGGAAAAATGGCTGGCCACTTGCCCATTTGCCACTATTGGAAATCCCGTAATTTCATGCACTTCGTCTGACATGGCTGATATGCCGAAATATTGTTGGTACTATGGTTCTACATGTATACCGGGTATCACTGTTTACTCAATGTTTTCAGCTGTAGTGTGGAAATTCTGGGTGTGTGAGAGATACATGTACTCAATATGTAGTGTTGTTATATTATGCATATATATATATAGGCCTAGCCACAACTGTTCCTATCAATAATGCCTGCGGTTGATAGTCACAATCGACGAGTATTGCTCTCTGTGTATATAACCCGTAAAACGTTCATTTTGATGCTCCTTACCGGTCATTTTCTGGAAACTAATTCTGTCTCCTCCATCCTTGTCGCTTTTATTAAAGTTCGTAGTGCTGGTGATTATACTGCACACAAGCCATTTTCACAGTGACCCCGGCGACCACCCTCATATTACGGTAGACGCCATGTGGGGAATGTCGGGGTCGCTGTGAATATGACTCGTGTGCAGCCAATCATCAGCACTGTGAACTTTAATAAAAGCGACAAGCATAGAGAAGGAATTAGCTTCCAGAAAATAACTGGTAAGGAGCATCAGAATAAACGTTTAGACGGTACGGGTTATAGCACACGGAGATCAATACTCATCGCTTGTGAGTCGTGACTATCACACACAGGCGTTATTGATAGAAACAGTTGTGGCTACATACAGGCACTGGTTCAGAGGAAGAGACTACTAAGAGTCAGAAAGGTATGAAATGATAAAAAAGAAGTATCTGGGCCATCAGTTGGCTACCACATAGTATTGTGGAAGCTCCCATTTTATGAGGTATATATGTACAGTACACATTGTAAAATGTTAGCATATTTTTCATTTACAGTTGCTCCCAATTGCCAGGCGGTTGACCAGACAAGAGAATAATTTAACTTATCATCTGGTGTGACTATCTGCCCTTATATTCCTGTTTCAATAAGTGGACATTATGACAATAACATACACATTGCGTGTGTCCAATTCACGGCTTTTCGGCTTCTCTAAGCTGCTGTTCTACTGGAAGGGAAGCGTCTACAAGCTGGTCTACAAGGAGATGTTGATATTCCTCACCATCTACTATACACTGAGTGCTGTGTACAGATGGGCCCTTAATGAAGACCAGAAAAGGTATATATTCCACGATTTCTTGGCTACCGGTAACTGCAGCATTTTATGGGTAACAATGCCTTTAAAGTGTTATTCCAGAAACAAGATTTCCCTAATCTTAATTTTAGTTAGGGGCCTACATGCATAAGTTTAAACACCCATTTTCACACAAAATTACTCAGAAAATCAATATTTTGTTTAATTTTTAGTTGAAAGATATGTTTTCAATCCCCAACCTCCATGAAAATCTCAATATTGATGATAAAAGTTCAATTTTGCATTATTATAATGGGCCTAAAGATTGTCTCTCTGAATCCCACTCAGTACATAAACCTGAACGTAAATTGCCATGCTTTAGCCAACAAAATATTACAATAACCTGCTTCTACTGCATGCATATTTCACTAGATTCTTTGTTCAATTCCAGATTCAAGATCTTACATAAAAACAAGATTTTCTCTTGTATTTATTGCAATAGACTAAAGTTAAGTTGTTTGTAACAAGATTGTTGCAAAAGTTACATTACTGAAACATAGTTGCAATGGTTAAAATGATGCTATGATTAGATTAGGTGCCAATTGTTTGGATAGTTACTTTGTTTATAAGCTCTTGCAATAATTACATTATTGATCAAATGTTGCAGTAGTTACATTGTTGATCATATGTTGCAATAGTTACATTGTTGATCAAATGTTGCAGTAATTACATTGTTGGTCAAATGTTGCAATAGATACATTGTTGATCATTTGTTGCAATAGTTACATTGTTGATCAAGTGTTGCAATAGTTACATTGTTGATCAAGTGTTGCAATAGTTACATTGTTGATCATGTGTTGCAATAGTTACATTGTTGATCATGTGTTGCAATAGTTACATTGTTGATCATGTGTTGCAATAGTTACATTGTTGATCATGTGTTGCAATAGTTACATTGTTGATCATGTGTTGCAATAGTTACATTACTGATCAAATGTTGCAATAGTTACATTGCTGTTGCAGCTGGAAGACAGCAAATTTTTAGCATGTATAAGATTTGTTTCACTTATTAAAAAGTGTGTATGTTCCTGATAAACTGTGGTGTAGTTTTTTATGAATCATTTATGGTTGCCTGCATGTGTCAGTTGACTGATTCTATATTTTTTCATTCTAGAGTATTTGAGAAAATCGTGATCTACTGCCAGAACTTCCTAGACTTGATTCCGTTGACCTTTGTGCTGGGTTTCTACGTGGCCATTGTAGTTGGACGATGGTGGCAGCAGTATATGGCTATTCCCTGGCCTGACAGGTACGAACTCTGCAAATAGTAAACAATCTTGTAAAAGCTCCATGGAAAACTGCTTTATCATTGTGTTTATCATTTAAGTTCACGGAGATGTCAATTTGATTAGTTGAAACTTGGACTTTGTTAACGACTTGGCCAAAAAATCGGCCCAACCAGACGAAGCTGTAATAAATCACACTTTTAAACCAAGTTACACCATGAGCACCGTGACTAAACAGTTTTCAATGGAGCTCTTACTAGACCATATAATAACAACAAGACAAAATCACCATGAGTCCTTCAAACTTTTGGTTAAAAGCTTGCACCCTCACAGAAATAGATCGTGCACCCTGTTTGGGACCGTGTTTTTTATTCTTTTTCGGGTGTATCTATTTGGATTTCCATAAACTTTGTGGAGAGGTATCACACAAGACTGAAATATTGTTGAAATTAAGTGACGTTAAATCCTATTCACTCACTCCAAATAGGAAATAATTTGAAAGAATGACAAATTTATACCCATAATTTTATTCTATTCTATATATAGTGTATGCATTTGTCTTCTGGTAAGCAGGTTGCATTATTCATGCAATTGGAATACAAAGAAAAAATATTTGTATCAATGTTTTTTCAGTTAACTTTTATGGGTATCCAACTGAATACTAGTACGGATTTATGAGTATCGGATACCCGTCGAAAAGTAAGGCCTGGTTTGGTCAATGAGTTTTGTCACAGTACATGGGCATTGATACTTTATCTGTCACCCCCAAATTTGGCAAATCTATAGGGTTTTCAGAATAATTCTAGGTAAATGAAAGAATGGTATTTCTTGCGCTGTAAAACTTACCTTCACATACCTTATTGCTATCGTGTTCCTACGCGATTGCCTATTGTAACACATTACCACAGAAACAAAATAATCCCCTGAGCTCCCCAGTGCCCATGCGCGAGTACCCAGAATCCAATCTGTCCGACCACGTCACTTCCTTCTTTCTTCTACAAGTCGTAGTGGAAACACGTGTTCTCAATTTCGTCTGAAAAATCTATGGATCTACTTTGAGTTTACCACGCATTACCTCGGAATTTACCTTGGATATTACCTCGGATTCTACCTGGGATTAATACCTTGGATTTACTGTGATTCTGTGATTCTTGGATTGCCTACCGGGCCTGGAAATCTCACCCGTCGGGAAGTATTCAATCATGTCTGAATCAAATAAAATGGCTTCCATTGTCTGCGTTGTATGTGGTCTATGAAGCCGGCTTGCGGGCACACCTTGGTGGGTCCGTTGTGTCGGGAGAAACTGGTTTGACCAGTTTGTAAGAGGAATAAGCTTTGTCCCGTCAGCGTATTTCTGACAAAAGGAAATATCTTGTCGGTTCATGTGCTAGTGAATTTCTGTCGTCTCCCGTCTGGCGGGCCGAGAAATTGTATTGTTCTCCGTCTCGTCTTTAGAGACGGAGAGCCTTCTTTTCTTATGTCTGTTAACGTAATTTCATGTTAAAATGACACCCCGTTTCACTTCATTGTTGTAATAAATATTCTTCCAACTATTTCTGATCATGTGAAGTTTGTAACTGGTACAAAATGGCGTTCGTCATCCAGATACGAGATGACCTTGATCGCATATGTTGTTCCCTACTTCCAATTTCAGATTATGGTAATCG
>JAVTVY010003946.1:0-37109 GCA_036873755.1 Hanleya hanleyi | reverse complement strand
CTCAAACCCATAATATTCATCTTTCAATACCATTTCAAGACCTTTGGTACTCCTAAGTTCATTCAGTCCATTGAGTGTCTGTTGGCTCTTGCTTAAAAGGGAAATAACTTTGCTGCAAATTTTACACAAGAGAAGTATTGAATGCAAGGTTCCGAATAGTATACCAACCAGACAGACAAATTAATGTCAATACCAACAAAATATCTACCACAGGTTCAGAGCTCCATGAGAAAGTGTGTGAAATCATTTTGAGCCCACGTTTTCTCAAGGCTGTAGGGAAAATGAGTCCGGATATCCAAACATCTGCTCTGGAGGGATATCACAGTACTGTGATCCATTTCTGTCCAAAAATGTATCATTTCCAGTTCCACGCAATGAAGACCAGGTATTTATTGCCATTTATTATAAGCCCTTTGTGGTCTTATTTTGCGACCATGATTTCTGTCAGTTCAGCTATCTGTTAACTTGTCTGTGCAGTATCTCTCAATACCAGGTTATTTTGGTATAATTTTGCCATCCCCCAATGAATCGCAACCTCAAAAGGGCTTGATTTATCAGGCAGAGCCCATGTTTTTTATATTTTATATTAATTTCCATAATTTATTCAAAATGTTCATATTCATTCACAACAAACCAGGCAACTAAAGTGTACTTAAATTTTTTGTCACAGTCCTCAGGTGACAGTAAACAAGTGGTCTGATTGGTCAATACACACTGGATGTTGCCAGGCTGACTGGCTGAACAAATTCTATGTCCATGTGTATCAGGCATGTCAGGGGTAGGACTATCTGGGATACTAGCAGGGCCATATCCAGAGTTTATTTGCGGACACCCTTTCTTGCCTTTTTTGGGCACATTTGTATGTATTTGGGCACATTTGTATGTAAAAAGCATTAAAATTGGCTGTGAAGTTTGGGCGCCCTTACCCCTTAACACTGTTACAGGTATCAAAATGGCTCTGGATATGGCCCGGACTAGCAAATTTTGAAATTCTGGGGCACCAATATTGTGTGCAAGGTTTGGAACTTTAGTAAAATGAATATTTAAATTGAAGACTCATTTTATGAAAAGGCAAGGATTTAAATGGAGATCAATTCAATCTTACAACCAATATACTTGCAGGCTTCTACTCGCGGCACTCCATTTCAATGAGAATTCTGGCAGAGACCAGGCAGTCACAAAGGATGGGAAGAAGCAATACACCATCAAGCATCCAAAACATAAGGGTGGTGGTTACATCGTGAGACAAGTGTTGAAATCTTGTTCATACAGTATGTAATATGCAAGCTACAAGTACCGAATTTCTCTGATAGGCATTTAGAATTCTGCATATATAACACGAGGCTATTCTATGGATAGCTGATGTTTCATTGGAGATACTTTCAACTTTTTCAAAGCCAATTTAAAAAGCTTTAGAAATTTGAAAGTATCTCCACTGAAACATCAGATCCACAGCAATAAAGTTGTTATCCATAGAATAGCCTTTTGTCCTAAACATCAAGTCCATTGCTTTGCATAGCTCTGTTAACCAGGTCTCATGATTCAAACAGGCCAACACTTCTTTCTAATGGAGTTTGTAAATAGACAGAACGCAGCACTGGTGTTAATGGATGAGCATAGGAATAGGAAAGGAATAGGACCCAACGTCGTGATAGAACTGAAATATAGCTGAAAGCAACGTAACTCAAATCATATTCACTCACTCACCCACTCTTTCTTACGATTGGTTTACTACATCAAATGTCAAACTGATGACCTAAACCATCCATAGCAAGTTTAGATTTTGCATAGGAGTTGACTTGGTGTATGAAGAGTTCAGGAACTACAGGGCTCCCACTGGCCCTATTTGTCTTTATATTTTCTGCTCTACCCTATTTTTTCTCAAATTTGACCGATTTTGCCCTATCATTCCTATATTTCCAGGATTATTCGTGCTCTTTCACGCAGCTCTGACCTTGTATTTATTGTGATACATTTTCACGAACAGTTGGCTTATTTAAATCCTCCAAAATATCAACGTGACCGAGTCGGAAGTGTCTAAACTAAATTGTGCTGTGTTTCTTCTTTACTACCTTGTCCCAATGATGAGTACATGGCCACAATCTGAGATTGTAATTAACAAGTAATTATCCCTGTTGGGGACTGAAATGCCATGTTTTCTGGATTTTGCCCTATATTTTGTTCATTATATTCCTATATTTGTCCTATGGATGGATGTACTTGGGCACTCCATCGCACTGCGATGGGCACAGGTCGTGCGAACACGCCGTGCAACTCATTTCCCCCAACTCGCCCTACACATGATGCCTCTTAACAGTGTCACATAGACACTGTTTAATCCCCACATTCTTATTAAACAATATACGTTCTCTCAATTCCCATAACTACAGAAGTATCACATAATATTTCCATCTGGCCAAGCCCCCTCATTCTCTCTTCTCGGACCGATTCTTAGTGGCAACTTTGATATATTTTGGTCATTATGTCCCTAAATTTTGCCCTATATATTGGCTATTGGTCTTGGAAATGCAATTTCATGAAATTCTTAATTCTTTGTCAACACTGATGAAACCTTACTTCTTACTGTTACTTGATATACATGTATGCTAATTATTATTAATTCTGCAGCTCATGTGTAGATCAAAATAATTAATGGTTGTGTCCCAGTCCAAAGTGGTTTTTAGAATGTAGCTTATCAGAACTGGTTGATCAAAAGAACATACAATTAACTTGGATAACCGGATATGAGGTGAACCTGAAATGTCACCTGGTCTTCCACTTCATCAATTCATTTTCGTCAAACTCCCCCCCCCCCCCCACTATTTTTTTCTGGAACAGCCCTTATCCCATTCACACTGGGATTCTTATCTCGACATTGTGTTTTCCCTTTCCCTCCCCCACAAAATGGGAACAATTGATCTACTCATTGCTCTTATTCACTTCTGCAACGGCAATTTAGGCAAAGCTCCACATGGTTTTTTGTCAAGTTTCTTTAATTAACATGGTATTAAAATGTTCCCTTTTCTTTGACAGATTATGTGGTAGAATTGCTGAAGGAAGTGAAGATGGTTCAGGCAAAAGGTTCCAAAATTCAACTTGAGGTGGTCCCGAGGGATCTGTGTGCTTTGTTTGAAAAGCCAGATAAAGAAACTGCCTGTACAGAGTTCCGTTCTAGATATGGCCATTGAGAACAAAAACATGTTGTATTGTCGATTAGCAACTACAGGCATTCTGGGATGGGGTTATGGCTGTATAATGTGTCAAATTATGAAATAGATGATCTAAGGGCTTAAATTGGCTGAAGTAACCTATCTATCTATATGTAAAATAATGTTGGGACGAACTTGTCTGTCTGCCTGTTTCGTCCATGTGACTTAGTTTCCGAACAATAACTTGTGACAAACTGAACGGAATCTATTCAAATTTGGTATATGGGTACATGATCTCCATTGGGATTGTTTTTCAAGCCAATTTGTTTCCATTCGTTTGGTGTGTGGGTACCTCGCATCAACATCTCGCTTCTGATTATTTTTTGCGCTGATCCGCCTATAGATGGTGTCACCTGGGGGGCAAAGTTAAAATTGTGTTTCCAGACAATAACTTGTGAATATCTGAACTGATTCTTTCTAAATTTGGTATGCGAGTACCTTGCCTCAAGATGTCCCTTGGGATTGTTTTTCATGTTGATCCACCTTTTGGTGACACCACCTGTGGACCTGAATTCCATTCAAGACAATTAATTTCTGAAAACTTGACCAGATTAGGAAATTTCGGTAATTTACTGACGGGATTAGGAAATTTCGGTATTTTACCTTGCCCCTGGATCTGACTTGGAATTGCTGTTCATGCCAGGTGTTGAATGTTACGGTTCCAAGCCAAATCAATTGTTTCAACGTCGGGGAACTTTGATTAGAGTATTTAATTTTACAGTAATACGAAAAAATGTCTGCCAAATGGTTTGTGCCCTGATCAAGCTATGAGCTCCTCTGAATTAAATTTTTTATGGTTACGAATGAGAGTGACAAGTAGATCTACATTGTAAAGAAATGTCATGTGTGTTGGAAAGAGGGAGGGTGGGCGAGAAGATGGTGGGATAATACGAGGCAGAATTCAATTTAGTCAAATGTGACACTGCAGGTTGTAGACTGGTGGGGGGGGGCAAAATCCGACACGGTGTTTTTGTATTGTAACCAAAGCCGAAGGGGGATACAGGATCTAAATTGCAGCCTAAAGGTTTGCTCTGGAGTTGCAGTTGGATGGGAGAGGGTATTACTGTTTAATAATAATTTAATGGGAACATCATTCCTTGAGGAACAAGTTGCAGTTGTACATTTATGTTTTCAAATTCCATGGATCTGTTCCAGCTTGGGGGATGAGAGAGGGACCAGTTTCAATGGGGGGAGGGGGAGGGATATTGTGTTTATAAGATCTGATATCATAGTCATCTCTATATCTAATTTTATTGCCCACAAATGTATATATGAGAAATGATGTGAGATGTTCATGGGGTGTTGCTCAGGGAATGCAATAAAACAAACTTATCATGCATTTGTATGTTAACCTCAACTTGTGCTTGTTAGAAGTACTCTTTCGACAAGAATAGTTGGTCCTGAAAAGGACCGTTGTTTGGCCCTGAAAAGGACCATTTATTTTCCTTGGAATTATATGTGCTGAAAGCCAGTAAACTGAAAATTGTCTTCCAGTCCTGGAGGTGGAAAATGGGCACGGACACAGGAAACAGCACAAGAAGGAAGAACGACACGGATATCTTTCCCCAAGAAGAAGTAGCACCACCTCACTAGCTGCCGATACGCAATATGTCGATACTTCTTATGGGCTGGTCCGTCATATGCCTCTCCGCCATACTGCTGCCTGTAGTGGAGCCATGCAACATCCAACACATGTCTGTTGAGACACACAGCCACAAACCCTGGGTGATCTGTGATACAATGACAGCCCTCTTCTTCCGTCACTCTCCCAGCTACTCTTTCCACCTCCAAACAACATCTACACTCTTGTTCTGTAGTTTGAATTTGACAGTTTCCACACAGGCACCTATAATTATACAATCAATGGTATGTTGTAAATGATATGGAAAGAAGTCCAACATCTCATTAATTTAACAAATATCAGGATTTCATAAATTGATAAATAGGTCTATGGACAGAGAGAAAACCTGCATTTGCGCCTGTTCCTGACCCAATCATACACATTCAGTTCAGCCAACAAAAATTAACACAAAAAAAAATATGAATCGTGCAATTGCTGAGAACCCCTCTGCCTTGGTGATATTAAGATAGAGTCATGATTGTAGAGGAAGGGAGGGAATTTGGCTTAATGTCACACTCAAGTTTGTTTCACTCATATGGAGACATTCAGTTTGGTTGGTGGAGGAAGCCGGAGTATCCGGAGAGAACCACCGCCCTTCGGCAAGTAACTGACAAACTTTCACACATGGACCAACTGGGCATGATTGTAGAACATACAGTTGATGGTAACAAGCAATTGGGAATAAAAAGTTTATGATCAATACCTATGTGACTTAAGTTTGGCACCCCTGTATATGTATCCTTGAGACATGGCGGTAACGAGACCGAGATGGACATAATATGTACGTACCCACGCAAGGACAATACTCCAATGCCAATTATGACGAAAAGCCAAGTGTGAGCCTTGGCATAATCAATCTTGAGTATAGTACTAACGCGAAACAATTTTGATCCAGAGACCCTCCAGAAGTAGTTATCTGACTTTGCAATAGAATGCATATGTTGTGCTCCCACGCAGCCATTCTTCAGATAATTGTGACGAATTGATGCAATCAGACATGGCTACTCCAAAAACTGGGTCAATCTCCCTCATTTTGGCTCATGTATGATCGTAATGAGAAAACAGACGGATGAACGAACATACATACATGATGACAATACCTCAAGAAAAATTTTGGTAGTCCATGACCTGATAAGTGTTATCCTCGCAAGCCAGTGTATCTATCGAATTGTTAGGGTCGATACACTGGCTTGGTTAGTTACCCATTCGAGTTCTGGATGAAAATAGATCAAGGGGTTTCCTCTAAATCAACCCAATCAGTGGACGTGCTAAGCTAGTTGATCAGGCTAATCCGCTGCAAGGTGAAATGTGGCACTGGCAGGTTTGAATTTCATTTTGGGCTGAACTCAGGCCTTGTGATATGTACGGGCCCTGGCGAGTGATTAAAGCACACCTAAAATCGTGCGAGGTGTGTGGTTAGCACACCTAAATTGCACACCTAATTTTTTTTAAGGTGTGTGATACGGTGTTTGAAACGTTAAGGTGTGAATTGAAATAAATGTGTGCTGGCCGAGAATCCATCTCGCAGCAATGCTTCAGGATATCCAGGGTATCCAGGGGGAACTAATATTTACTGGTTTAGCTATGAAAGATATTGAGGTGATAATAAAATCAACCGAGAATCCATCTCGCAGCAATGCTTCAGGATATCCAGGGGGAACTAATATTTACTGGTTTAGCTATGAAAGATATTGAGGTGATAATAAAATCAAGAAACACTGTTTTAATTTTTTTGGTATTTAAAATTAACACAATCAGTTAATGAGCCAAAAGCTGAAAACAAGATTGGCAAAATAGAAATAAAACTCTGAAAAACCACAAATTGTAAAAAAAAAAACTGACTAGGACTGGCACATGGCAATTTTTACATCGTCATATTCATCATTCCAATCATTCAATCCATTCACTTGCCTTCAGAAATCTGGAATGTCTGAATCAGTTTCAATTTCCGAACACTCGCGAAGTCCATCGCTGTTACGTGTCTAACCAAGTTTGGCTTCAGCAGGTAACTAGTTTCGTTTTTGCCGTAACTGACGTCGGCTACTATTTGCCTCTATCTATACACTTTGTTTGGTTGATCGCTGTGTTTCTGTCACACTTTGCAAAAGGCCAGTACCACCTTATTGCCAGCATTGTTAAAAGGAATGCAAAGTTATCCCTCAGGCTCCTTTCCCACTGACACAGGGCTGTTTTTCTAATTTGTTTCCACGTTTTTAGGCCCTGTGTCAGTTGCCATTTTACCATCTCGTTTTCAATAAAAAGTTGGCCCTTGGCAACGATAGCGATTGGCAGGCTGCCGTGAACGAGCCAATGAAAACGCTCGACAGATCAGCTTACATATAGACTCGGACTGGCACATGGCAATAGATAAGATGATATAGAGCCCAGTTTTCGACAGCGGGTGTTGACGATCGGCGGACGGGGCTCAATCGTAAGTTTTCAACCGGTAATGTTTAATTTTACGTTCAAATCTACGTGAATCCGTTTAGATTCGCCCGAATGCCCTGTCAGGCGAATCTTCACGGGAATGAATTCGCGGATTCGTGTCAAAATTTGACATAGCAAAATTTTGAAGGGGATCATAAAGTATAAGGCGCGCGTTCAGAACGCACCTCAGTGCCTCTTCAGGCGCGTTATGGTGCGCGTGCACGCGCACGATCGCGCGCCTCAAATCACAAGGCCTGTGAACTACTTTGACATGTTTCATGTCAAGCTGAAATCGAATCGGATTCAAAGCAAAAACTGCAAACTTAGGATGCCATGACATGCTAATTCAAAACAGGCACAGGGGATGAAATGTATGAGATCGTATGACTCATTCGAATCACCAAAAATGTTCAGATAAATCTGTACTTGGAAATGTATTTCCTCATATCAGTTTGATTCATCACAGAGCATTGATGAAAGTTTTCATGAGAAAAAGTAAAAATATAGGAAATATAGAAGGCACTTGAAGGCCTGCGACTTCTCCATTCACACTTCGAAATAGTCTTGATTTATCAGCCCACTGGCTTTGTTCAAAAGAATTTATAAATAGACAGGAAATGTCACTGACCTCTTATCAAATCAAATTTTGTAATGGGCCATATGGGTGGGCATTTGCTTGGCTGTCCTATGTATCTGGTCACACCTACCGCCATATTAAGAGGAAAGATGTAACTATGAGATAACTCGTCACCCTACACAATCATTGGGTAAGATTTCTTTGTTTATTTTCTGGTTTGCAAATGAAATTTACACCAGTGTAAGTTGACTTGAAGAGAATATGGAGATTGTAGCAGCCTAAGATAAATGGAAAAAATTGACCCAGTGACCCAGAAAAATAGGTCAATCTCAAGTTTTTGTATAGGATTCCGCTTTAAGTCCATATACATTTGTAAAGTTTGTAAAGAGATATGGTGGTGGCAAACAATTCAGGATACATGTAACTTGACTCAGTTTGAATATGGGTTTATCTCGCCGACTTTCAATATAGGCTTCTGCTCTGTGACCATATCCATGTGTGTATAATGATTCTTAATATGGTGACGAGAAATCAGAGACGGCCAGATGTACATGATGAAAATACCCCAAGGCAAAATTTGACCCAGGGGTAAAAAATAGTCAATCTTAATAAAAAAAGCCACACAAAGTTTTTTGTTTATCTGGAGTGGTGACCACATCCAGTTCTTAGAAAGCAGTCTAATTTTTTTGGGGGTGGGGGGTGGATGAAAAGTCTGCTGTAGTGTTATTATCAATATCATGGGGCTGCCTGATTTAGCAAGAGATCGTTTGTGAAAAGTCTGCTGTTCTGTTTCATCAATATCATGGGGCTGTCTGATTTTACAAGAGATAGTTTTAGCCCGTGAAAAGGTACTGTGAAGGGGCTTATACAGATAAAGATATTGCAGAATAACATTGAGTTGGGAAAATGAAGCAAAATTGAGTGCATATTATTGAACAAGGTATCTGGAACTGTGGAATTGGAAATCGAATCACCGGGCACCATGAATGATAATCATCCCCCCCCCCCCAACATAAATGCAGTAATGATTATACAATAATGCTTTTTTATAGTTGCATAAATGTGATAATCTATTCTTCCAGTACATGGAGGTGACCAATGATATCGAGGCCATATGCAAGTGAGCACCCTTGTGCTAGTTGACAATACTCCCCCCCCCCACCCCACCCCTAGCTGATTAACTCGGTCAAAATGTGTAGGTTTATAATTCAGTTAATATTTCTTTTTTTTTTCACTTTCAGATTGGGTGACTAATTGTAATTGATTGAGGTTTACATGGGGATTGACATCAGTATTTTGCTCAAGGGGATAGGACATTATAGCATTCAAACAACTATTTGCGGAGTCGCCATTAAATCCCGCATTTTTTTTCAAGTGGTGGGGGTGGGGGGGGGGGGTGTGAGGGGGCTTGACTCCTGCATTTTGGGAACTTGCTGTCCAGTCCCATCAAAAACAGGCATATTCTGGTCACACCATATTTGGGGTACAAAAGACCACCCTTCATGATCAGGAGGGGGAACTTGACTCCTGCATTATGGGAAGTTGCTGTCCAGTTCCATCAAAAAAGGGCATACTCTGGTCACACCATATTTGGGGTACAAATGACCACTCTTCTTGATCAGTGCCTAGCTGTATGTAATGTTCTTATGCTGGACATCAGAGTATGGCCTCTCTTGTATCAATCTCGGTAAACTCAGATATAATGTCACAAGATCTGATATCTGAATTCAGCCATATATAAATCCCATGCGAATTTGAAACTACATTTGTTAGCCAATCAGGTGGCTAGCTTGTTGAAATCACGCCCACAGTAATTATACACGGTAGCACGTGGACTAATATACAAACATTATCGGGAAACAGTATCCAAATATGGCATTTTCAGACCTTGAACTGTGAAAATCAAAGAGTTTACTCTCGCCTGGCTTTGTTTAGGGGGTACAAAATATCAAAAGATTGTGCGGCGCATCGATGTTATCTCCATGAAGTAACTGTCAATCAATGTCAGAGAGAAAAGTCAGTGATCGGCTTATTATGGGATATCACAGAATATCGGCTAACATTTTGTGCGAAGTTTTCATAGCGTCATGTTTAGATGGTATTCCCCTGATTTACCATCTCGGTTTTCCTACATTGCTCTTCTACGAGTACAAGCATAAGAAACGACTACCTCTCCTGAAATCCTGGCCCATTATATTGGCAGGGGTGGGGGGGGAGGTTAGCCCGAAAACATCGGCTAAGGAGTCTATTTTGTTAGGTTGTTGTTGCTGAATCTGTGATAGGAATGCCATGCCCCCTTACCTATTTTCACCTATCACAGCCAGAGTTTCTGGATTGGGGGGGGGGCGGGAGGGGGTATTTTCAGCAACAACCTGCATGTGCTAATTTGCTAATAGGCATGACGTGACTTGTCAGTCAACTAGCTTTTCAATGTTCCACAAGGTTCGCTTCAGTCATCTTGTCAGTGAAGTGTAAGGCTTACAGTTTAGATAGCTAAATTAGGTATTCAAAATCTGACCTATAACATGCTCAGTGCACGTACGGTACTTATAAATTCACCAACGTTTATTTAAAGTCATTGTTGGCCAATTCCAGACCATTTAAAGCCGAATTACACCACTCCGACCAGTTGGCGCCAATTCAATTGATTATCCCAAATTTGTCGCCGAGTTACTGCATGGGAGAGAGATGTTATTTTCCCTCACCTGCAAAACCTGAACGAACCACAACAGACGCTTGATTTGTACCAACAACAACAACTATCATCGAAACTAGCTGTGAAAAATTATCATTGTGGGGAATATAAAGAACTAGTAAAAAACATTGGCACTTACCAGTCGGTGTTTTCAAGACGTGTTGGCGCGTTTTCCTGCACGTTGAAATCCGGGACCGGGCCAGCCGGCTCCTCCGCCTCTGGTTCGAACTGGTATGGCGCGATACCATAGACTGTCTCGTCTTCAGTGGAATCCGTATTCTCATTCACGTCTGATTCATACTCAAACAACTCACACGATGACGAATCATCACTCGATGAACTCGAGGAGTCTTTCGTGGGATCGGCCATGTTGGACTCCCTGATGTGACGTCACTTTACGGAAAATGGCACGGAATTAACCGGGCATTGCCGAACTTTTTGTCTCTGGGGCAGCTCGCGAAATTACATGAAACCGGTCACGAAAAACCTTAAAAACCAATATCTGACCAACATTATCGTATAATTCCTTTCACAAATTGTTTTTTATATACCTTCACTCTTTTTAAATCCCACATACACTGGGACTGAATTAGCTCTTTAAGGAAGGAGTATCAGAATGGGTTCTTGGAATATACATGTAGATGAAAAAGTAGGTAAATAGTACATTTACTCCAACTATTTCTAGCACATGGTAAAAATACCATACTGGAATACATCAAGAAAATCGACGAAGTTCAATTCCTGTTGATTTTGGCAAACTTCAACATTTCATCTCATAAATATGACATGCACATCTTCATGTTAAACATGTCTACGAAGTTTCAAAAGCATCCACTGAAAACTGTGGTACAATTGCACATGCTTTCACCAGAACAGGGTCAATATACTGGAGAACGCGACATTAAACCTTACTTCTCTCTCTCTCTCTCAATATACAGGATTAGATGCAGAAAATTGGCGAAGTTGAAAGCATCATAAATATGACAAGATATAATATTTCATCTCACAAAAAGGAGGTGCACATCTTAGCATGTTTAACAAACAAGAACCAACTAAGCGCCACCCAGCCAAGTTGAGTTCCTACTACTTCAAAGGATAAATCTTTGAAGCAGCATGGAACCATATACCCTCCCTCCACCCTATAAAATACGCGAGGACACAACACAATACAGACACGAGTGGCTGAGAGCATGGAATTTAACTTCGCTTTCAACAATATTTCAGCTATATCACGACGAATCAACTATACACCACCCAAGCAAGTTGCGTTCCTGTTGCTTCAAAGAATAAATCTCTGAAGCAACATGAAACCACATGCCCATCACCCCCCCCCCACCCACATATAACCATAACAACATTGAGGACAGCACAGAAGACACAGGCAGGACGCTTACATGGTGCAATAAAGACAAGTGCAATTACAGTGCCAGACGCCACATTATCAAGTTCCTGTTGCTTCTCAACAAGCTGTATTGAAACAACAGGAACGCGTGCCCACCCAACCACCCGCTACACAGTTACATGGTGCAGTAAAGACAAGTGATATTACAGTGCTAGACAACTCATTATCAAGTTACTGTTGCTTTTCAGCAAAATGCATTGAAGCAACAGGAACCCGTGCCCACCCAACCACCCGCAACAAAATGAATCGGCTATAACCATTACATACTTATTATCTTACAACTATCAACTAAAATTGGGTCTCAAGTCTCTTCTAGAATTCGTAATTTTGTAAGCAAATTTTCTGTTAATTTCACTTTTATCCAATTCTGGCCACCCTCTTGACTTACAAACACAATGGATATACTCTAAAAAACAAAATAAAGAATATGTGACCATGCCAGAAGCAGGAGAGGGAGTAACAAAATATATCTCATTATTCACAAGATCTAAGAACCTGTGTGAAATATTTTCGATTCTAATGTTATATCACTGCATTGATCGGTGGCATTAAAATTTTTACAACTTTGAAAAAAACTCAATGAACACATAACCCCTTGCTGATTTGAGATACAGATTGTTAAAAAATTGTGCATTCATTATTTGCATTGATGGCCTCCACTTTGAGGACATCCAATGTGGGTTGAAGAGCCTTGCCCTTCTCTTTCAGCTTGCGAGTTTTCAGGCCAAGTCCGCAGGATTCTGCAAGTTCTGATTTTGTGATAACCGGATTTATTACCGAGTTGAGTAAAACCCCTGTATGGTCCCTTGATTGGATTGCGTGTTGCTCTGCTTCATAGAGTTTCAAATTTTCCACTAATACAGACTTGAATCGTTCTGGATTTTTTGGATCAAATTTGTTAACAAATTGTACATTTAGTATTTGCCAGACACCCTTCCTCTACCCTATAAAACACCGAGGACAGCACATAATGTGACTGAGTACATAGAATTTAACTTCGCTTTCAACAATATTTCAGCTATATCGTAATTAACCAACTAAGCACCACCCAGCCAAGTGGCGTGCCTGTTGCTTCGAAGAATAAATCTCTGAAGCAACATGGAACAAGATGCCTATCATCCACCCAACATAACACTGAGGACAGCACAAGGCACAGACAGGACATTTACATTGGTGCAATAAAGACAAGTGCACTTACAATGCTAGACACCACATTATCAAGTTCATGTTGCTTCTCACAAACTGTATTGAAGCAACAGGAGCATGTGCCCACCCAAACCCCTGCTACACGGTAACCACAGGCTCTCAAAACACCTTTGGAGGGGGGGGGGGGTGTATTAGGGTGAAGTGTTGAAATATGAAGTCTCTATACATAAGCCCATGCTTTATATAAAAGTACACTAAGGAGTGAAAAGTACTTTGGGTGAAACGAGAAATATACATTTCAGCTCCAAACACAATACATCAGCTTATTTTACAAGTGTCACTCTATATATTCTCGTCGTCAAATTAGTAAATTTGTGCAATTTTATACCTTTGCCGGGCGATTCAAAATCCAAAGTAACTGTTCGTTCAACCCAGCACACAGCGATGATGGCCCGCTCCTTTTTCAATTCTGATTGGTCAGCTGATCAGTGTGTGACCTCTCTTGCTGGAGGCGTGTCACGACTAATCGATCAGAATTGAGAAATAAGCGGGCCATCATCTGTGTGCCGGGTTGGACGGACAGTTATGTTGAATTTTGAATCGCCCGGCAAAGGTATAAAATGATAAAAATTTACTTATTTCACGACGGGAGTATATATAGAACGACACTTGTAGAATAAGCTGAGGTATTTTGTTTGGAGGTGATTGATTGTTTGAAGTTTAACGTCGTACCTAACCTTATTGGTCACACAGTGACGATGACCCAAACAAACATACCCTAAGTCTTAACAAAAAGCTATTACCAAAACTACAAAAAAATTTGAATTTTGAAAATTAGGCTCTACAGACACTGATCGCAATGGATCCTCAGAGAGCCCCATCTGTTTGGTACTTTAATCTACCTTCTGTGCCAGACAAACATGGTATGGTAAGCCATGCTGCCCTAAGCTGGAGGACAAACCGTTTATTTATCGTTTCACCCAAGTATGTTTCAGACCTTGGTGTATTTCTATATAAAGCATGGAGTTATGTATATACACTAGTACCTCCTCAGTTCAGAAATTATTTCTTCATAATTCCTTTTTTTGGCACCCCTCTTCCCCAACTTCAAACTTGAAAGGAAAGAATATTCCTCCCTTGTTTGATTAATTCCCGAGTGATATTTTCTTTGGTTTCCTTGCTTGTAATTCCTGATATCTTTTCTCCAGGTTTCTTTCGTCATCTACAAGCTTCTTATAAAGCATGGGGTTATGTATAGAGACCACATATTTCGACACTTCACCCTAATACTAACTATGCACTCGGTCCCCTCCAAAAAATCTCTTTGTTTTGAGAGCCTGTGACAGTTACATGGTGCAATAAAGACAAGCGATATTACAGTGCTAGACAATACATCATCAAGTTCCTGTTGCTTCTCAGCAAAATGCATTGAAGCAACAGGAACGTGTGCCCACCCAACCACCTGCTACACAGTTACATGGTTCAATAAAGATAAGAGATATTACAGTGGTAGACAACACATTATCAAGTTCCTGTTGCTTCTCAGCAAAATGAATGGAAGCAACAGGAACCTGTGCCCACCCAACCACCCGCAACAAAATGAATCGGCTATAACCATTACATACTTGTCATTATCTCACAACTATCGACTAAAATTGGGTCTCAAGTCTCTTCCAGCATTTGTAATTTTGTAAGCAAATTTTCTGTTAATTTCATGTTTATCCAATTCTGGCCACACTCTCGACTTACAAACACGATGTATATATACTCTAAAAAAAATTCTAATGTTATATCACTGCATTTATCGGTGGCATTAAAATTTTTACAACTTTGAAAAAAGCTCAATGAACACATAACCCCTTGCTTATTTGAGATACAGATTGTTAACAAATTGTGCATTCATTATTTGCATTGATGGCCTCCACTTTGAGGACATCCAATGTGGGTTGAAGAGCAGTGCCCTTCTCTATCGGCTTGCGAGTTTTCAGGCCAAGTACGCAGGATTCTGCAAGTTCTGATTTTGTGAAAACCAGATTTATTACCAAGTTGAGTAAAACCCCTGTATGGTCCCTTGATTGGATTGCGTGTTGCTCTGCTTCATAGTTTCAAAATTTTCACTAATACAGACTTGAATAGTTCTGGATTTTCTGTATCAAATTTGTTAACAAATTGTACATTTAGTATTTCAGTGGTGTAACTTTAGCAAATTACCTGGTTGCCATGAGGGCAAGCTGAAGATGGATTTTGGTTGCCCCCATCAGAATCTGGTAGCCATGAGGGCAAGCTGGAAATGAATTTTGGTTGCCCCCATCATTATTTGGTAAAATGTCCCCCAGTTAGTTACGACCCCCCCCCCCCCCAAACTTATTTTAACACACAGTTTTAACAGAGATAAAATATCACCGATATGGTGTTGTTGTTGTTCGTCGTAAATCTCGTCCACAGATTTTTCGGCTAGCCATGGAAATTCCTCCCGCCAGCTGTCCACGAAACCTCTTGTACGTTTTCTCCTGTCGTATGACTGATTTCTCTCAGCGGAGCTAACATGAGGTGTTGTCTTCTTCGTGTAATTTGCGAGAAATCTCTCCATCCATTTGACGTTTGAACGACAGTCACACGAGGACGGCTTCACTGACAATTCAACTTCCGCGAGAGCTCCGCAGCAACAAGGGAGGTAAATCAGTACGTACTCAACACATTTCCGGTTTCGTTTTTCTTCGCCAAAGTTATAGGCGATAAACACATTACTTTGAGAATTAAAAGGACGATCTGTGGATCATATTATGCTAAAGGGATTTCGTTAAAAACAGGTTTGTGCGATATCAAATTCATGCAATTAAATTGCCGTATTTTACGATGTTTATGAGGGGAAAATCCACTTGCCACATCGGGCAAGCAAGATCAGACATTCAGTTGCCCCCCGCCGATTTTGGTTGCCCCGGGCAAGCGGGCAAGCGTAAAGTTACACCACTGTATTTGCCAGACACCCTTCCTCCATCCTATAAACCACGGAGGAGTGAGGAAAGCACACAATACACGTACACAAGGGACCGAGTGCATAGAATTTAACTTCTCTTTCAACAATATTTCAGCTATATCATAATTAACCGACTAAGCACCACCCAGCCAAGTGGCGTTCCTGTTGCTTTGAAGAATAAATCTCTGAAGCAACATGGAACAAGATGCCTACCATCCACCCAACATAACACTGAGGACAGCACAAGGCACAGACAGGACATTTACATTGGTGCAATAAAGCCAAGTGCAATTACCGTGCTAGACACCACATTATCGAGTTCCTGTTGCTTCTCAACCAACTGTATTGAAGCAACAGGAACATGTGCCCACCCAACCACCCGCTACACGGTTACCACAGTCTCTTGTTTTGGGGGGGGGGGGGCGGGTATTAGGGTGAAGTGTCGAAATATGGATTCTATACATAACCCCATGCTTTATATAAAAGTACACCAATGTTTGAAAAGTACTTTGGGTGAAACGAGAAATATACAGTTCACCTCCAAATAAAATACATCAGCTTATTGTCCAGTGGGACCTGCATATGGCGTATACATATCTCGCTTAATAGCATTTGCAAGATCCTGTGTTAAATGTGATGATTTTAATCAACGTCACAAAACATTGTTGCAGAAACTTATAAAACAGGGCTATTCCACCAAGCGCCCTCCACTCAAAGTTTCTCAAATTTGGCGATACATATCACATGCCGATAGCAAAATACGAACGTAACGTGCAAGATCTATGGCGCTACGTTTGTGTCTAATTCCGCTTAACCCGGGGCTAGGGGCCGTATGAACCCATGTACTTCAAGATCCTCATGGTACTCATATGAACAGTCACAATCAAAGTGTGACTGAGATACATCATTCTTCAGATGACTTTACAACGAATATTATGGATTAAGAATACTGATCAGCGATACGGATTTTATATTTTTGGAACATCATGATGTCTTGCCGACATCATTGAAAACTGTTGACCGCTTCTCTCTTGCAGGAAACAAGCCTATGTTTATGTATACTATGATTGTCTTTTTGAATTTGGTGCTAATACTGTTATATGGAATATGGAATAGGTCTTTGGATTATGGACGCGGATATTCTCTAATGGACGACAGCTGGATTATGAATGACGGACTAGACACTTGTAACTCTATATATTCCCGTTGTCAAATTAGTAAATTTGTGCAACTTTATACCTTTGCCGGGCGATTCAAAATCCAAAGTAACTGTCCGTTCAACCCGGCACACAGCGATGATGGCCCGGTTCTTTCTCAATTCTGATTGGTCAGCTGATCAGTGTGTGACCTCTCTTGCTGGAGGTGTGTCGCGACTGACCAATAAGAATTGAGAAATAAGCGGGCCATCATCTCTGTGTGCCGGGTTGAACGGAGAGTTCTGTTGAATTTTCAATCACCCGGCAAAGGTATAAAATGATACAAATTTACTTATTTCACGACGGGAATATACAATGTATATAGAGCGACACTTGTAGAATAAGCTGATGTATTTTGTTTGGGAGTGAGATTGATTGATTGTTTGAAGTTTAACGTCGCACCTAACCTTATAGGTCACACGGTTACGATGACCCAAACAAACACACCCTAACAAAACCCGAAGTCTAAACAAAAAGCTAACCAAAACTACAAAAAAATTTGAATTTTGAAAATTAGGCTCTACAGACACTGATCACAAAGAGAACCCCATCTGTTTGGTACTTTAATCTACCTCCTGTGCCAGACAAACATGGTATGGTAAGCCATGCTGCCCTAAGCTGGAGGGCAAACCGTTTATTTATCGTTCCAGCCAAAGTATGTTTCAGACCTTGGTGTATATCTATATAAAACATGGGGTTATGTATAGAGACCCCATATTTCGACACTTCACCCTAATACCACTGCCCCGGAAAATACACTAGTACCTGCTCAGTTCAGAAATTATTTCTTCATAATTCCGTTTTTTGGCACCCCTCTATCTTCCCCAACTTCAAACTTGAAAGAAAAGAATTCCTCCCTTGTTTGATTAATTCCCGAGTGATATTTTCTTTGGTTTCCTTTGCTTGTAATTCCTGATATGTTTTCTCCAGGAGGTTTCTTTCGTCATCTACAAGCTTCTTATAAAGCATGGGGTTATGTATAGAGACCACATATTCCGACACTTCACCCTAATACTACCCCCCCTCCAAAAAAACTCTTTGTTTTGAGAGCCTGTGACAGTTACATGGTGCAATAAAGACAAGCGATATTACAGTGCTAGACAATACATCATCAAGTTCCTGTTGCTTCTCAGCAAAATGCACTGAAGCAACAGGAACGTGTGCCCACCCAACCACCCGCTGCACAGTTACATGGTTCAATAAAGATAAGAGATATTACAGTGGTAGACAACACATGATCAAGTTCCTGTTGCTTCTCAGCAAAATGAATTGAAGCAACAGGAACCCGTGCTCACCCAACCACCCGCAACAAAATGAATCGGCTATAACCATTACATACTTGTCATTATCTCACAACTATAGACTAAAATTGGATCTCAAGTCTCTTCTTGCATTTGTAATTTTGTAAGCAAATTTTCTGTTAATTTCGCGTTTATCTAATTCTGGCCATCCTCTCGACTTGCAAACACATCGGATATACTCTGAAAAACAAAATAAAGAATATATGACCATTCCACAAGCAGGAGAGGGAGTAACAAAATATATCGCATTATTCACATTCAAGATCTTAGAACCTGTGTGAAATATTTCCAATTCTAATGTTATATCACAGTGCATTGAAAAAAGCTCAATGAACACATAACCCCTTGCTGATTTGCCAAGGGCTGTTCCATTTAAAAAGGTATGGGAGGAGCGGAAGGCAGCTTTGAATTATACCCCACCACCCATAGAAATTGTATTCACCTTCCCAATGTTATAACATGGATTGAAGGGAATTTCCTCCCATGGTGCCTTCCTCCCCTCCCATACCTTTTTAAATGGAACAGCCCTGAGATACAGATTGTTAACAAATTGTACCTTCAGTATTTACATTGAGGCAACTCATTAACAATAGCATTTTCATTCATAAACAGATATACACCTGGAAGGCCAGATTGAGTTCTGGTCATTTAAAAAGGTCTGGGTCATTCAGCTTTGATCAGCATCTGATAAGCAAGTGCTATGAGAACCCCAACATCTCGCCTTGTGGGGTCATCCAGTGAAGCTGCAGCAGTATTGAAAAGTATACACCTGAAGCAAACTTTCCATGTAGAGGTGTACATGTAAATGTTTGCGTAAGAAAAAAATTATCATTGGACAAGTATAAAGTCCAAACAAAAGAAATCTTTGAAGCAGCATGGAACCAGACACCCTCCATCCACCCTAGACAGCGCACAAGACACAGGACGACGCTTAAATGGTGCAATAAAGACAAGTGATATTACGGTGCTATACATCACATTATCAAGTTCCTCTTGCTTCTCAGCAAACTGCATTGAAGCAACAGGAACCTGAACCCACCCAACCACCCGCAGTTTTTAAAAGGGCTATAAGGCCAAGAAAAAATGCATGACGTCTGTACAGATGTGGCGAAGACAGGAAGATTTATTTCATTTCTTTCAAAATAAAAATTCATGTGGGCAATTTTTTAATAATGAAAAGGGGGGGGGGGGAGGGGGCAGTGATGGGAAAGAAACGAATGGAAGTGGGGTGTTGAAAAGAAGATATTACCTTTGATGGCCTCCACTTTGAGGACATCCAATGTGGGTTGAAGTGCCTTGCCCTTCTCTTTCAGCTTGCGAGTTTTAAGGCCAAGTCCACAGGATTCTGCGAGTTCTGATTTTGTGAAAACCAGATTCATTACCGAGTTGAGTAAAACCCCTGTATGGTCCCTTGATTTGATTGCGTGTTGCTCTGCTTCATAGAGTTTCAAACTTTCCACTAATACAGACTTGAATCGTTCAGGATTTTTGGGATCTTGTACAAGTGGTTGCTGGAATGAGAGAAACATGCAGATACAATCTATTATGTGAATCCATATAAACCAGCTATGTCCCTTTCACATGCAGCAGTATAGGAATTAATTGCGGGTACATTGTTGCTGGTCATAAACTTTTTTCCCTAAACTGAGGGCTGTATTACGAGGTAATATGTGGTGACCACAAAAATCTGTCCATCCATCTCAATTACATGCATTGTATGTGCAATATTATCTCAAGTTCCAATGGGATTGTAGGCAAACTCTGAGTATACGCATTACTCAATTGAAGAAAAGAAGCAAATGAGTGTTTTTGGACAAGGAGTATGGGTGTCCAAATGAAGACAAAATTAATGGAATGTATCAAGGGGGGAGTATGGGTGTCCAAATGAAGACAAATGGAATGTATCAAAGGGGGGGGGGGGGGAGGCCAGGGAGGGGTATCACAGATGAGATGTGAGGAATGAATTCTTTCATTATCTTCTACTCAAGACAAAATTCTGAAATAACAATATGTATTCAATGTCTATTTATTATAGTAGAATTTACCTTCTTCAGGGACCTATCAGGAGATGAAACGTCAATCTGAACTGCATTCTCGGTGGACAATCTCGGTGGGCTGCCATTCACTAAGAAAATAATATATACAGTCAACAGGCCATGTATACACGATGATAGCCATTGCATGAATCACATTTATGAAAAAAAGTTAAAATGGGCAAAGTGGGCATCCATAAAGTATGTACGCTCATATGGTGGTGGAGGGCAAATGTTGCAATTTTCCTTGATGTAGCCTGCTATGTTAAATTTAGCATAAAAAGGGGGGGGGGGGTTTGATGTAGTCTGCTAGGTTAAATTTAGCATAAAATGGGGAGAGGGGAGGGGGTGTCAAAAATGATGCTTTTGTCGAGTATGAAGTTTATGGATACCTCTAAAGACAATGATTTACCATCCAATACTGCAGAGGTGAAGTTTCAAAGACTATACCAGTTCCCAAAAAATTTTGTGCCCACCTTGTGGACTCATTTCATCCAGCTTAGTCCAACATGCAGCCCCTTCATGATATTTTATAAGACTGCTTTCTATTGAATGTAGGGTCTGCGAGTCCAACCGGCAAAATCTTCTAGCTGCCGGACCGAAATGTCTGGTAGCCAGAAAATGACATCTTCTCAACCACAATAGAGAAATCTACCTTTCAATTTAAATCACTGGCTTGGAATCCACTCTAAACATTTTGTGGTTAGTTTATTTCAGCATTATCACAACAAGACAGCTTTTCTGAAACAATTGAAAACATGGCAGAGAATTTGTCTTCTCGGTTCAGGAAAGCTGGGTTGAAAAGAAGTCCAATTCAGTTTTCAAATGTATTGCCACCTATACATCTGCATGTGAAACTCAAATTAAAATATATGTTATCATAAGTGGAATATAATGGAATATTCACCTGTAACAAGTGATGATGGACTGTTTGCCAGGCCCAAGGAACTGTACTCGGACATGTTGTATGCATTGTCATCATGATGGCTCTCAGACTTGCAGGGAGTAATCCAGGAAGGTTTTGCTACCGGTATACCGGTATGGGCACCCAAACTCTCGCGCCCAAATGAAAACGAAAAAAATAAAAATAAATAAAAATCCAAACTAAACCTCGCGGTAAATCAGACATCATAGCACTGTGTTAGAGCCTACGCGCCACTACAATTCAGCAGAACATGGAAAAACTCCGACTTGAAATTTACAGTAAAAACGGACAGGACACATCGGATTTTTACGAAAACAACGTTTATTTCTCATCGACTACAGTTTAGTTTTGTATATTAAATACATTCTCAAGGTTGAAGTATACTTCAAATAGTGAACAACTTTCACTGTTTTATTATTGACGAGAGTAGTGTACTCCAGTCCGGTTCCGCTTCGAGTCTGACAATTATACGCGCGCCTACCGATCGTCAAAAGTTGTCGTCGTATAATTTAAAAGAGCACGGTTTACACGATTTGATAAAATGGGTCGTCCAAGAACGTCTGGTCTCAGCCATAATAAAAAGGCTGCTACCTACTGGTCAAAACGAAAATGTGTAGACGATAAACCTACTGATCAGCGAACTCTTTTGCATTTATAAAACGTGCACGTGGCGGAGACACGGAAACTGGTGCTTCGGTGGACGATACACACGAAAATGAAACTGACGAACGGGACACTTCTGACCAGGAACAATCAGAACATTCTCAGGAAATTGAAACACCTAGGCCTAACAATGTACAACAACAGCACAGCGACGAAAATGTGCCAGCAGTTTGGATAAACTAATGAGAATCATCCTGGTGGGATCGGAAACTTTCAGTGAGGAGGCATGGAACTTCTTAATAGACAAATTTAGGGACATGAGAGAAAGACGGATTGACATATAGGTAATGAAATTTCCACAAAGAATGAACACAAAACAGTATTGATACTTGAAGTTTATCATTCGGCTTTATTGTTGTTGATGTGATTTTCAAGAATCCTCGATATAGTACTCTACACTGATCCAGGGAGCATAATTGTTTATTTCATTAGATGCATGTCAAATTCCATTTTTATTTTCGCTCTGCGACGGGGGGGGGGGATACCCCCTCCCACGACCCTCCCCCACCGGCGTCCCCAAATAATTTCTGGATTACTCCCTGACTTGATATCTATGGATGATCGCAGAATATGACCTAGACTTGGAGAAAATTGGAACCTGGCACCTGGCGACTGTGGTGACATAGCACCAAATGACTGCAACTGGAACATATGATCTGATAAGGACTGTTGTGCAGAGGGAAATCGGAATGTCTGTTGCAACATAGAACCTGGTGTTTGTTGTGACATGGCACCCACTGGCTGTAATGAGGCACCCTGTCGCTGTTGGGACATAGCACCTGATGATTGTTGAGATGTGGCACCCTGTGACTGTTGGGACATGGCACCCGATGATTGTTGGTATGTGGTACCCGATGGCTGTTGCGACATGGCACCAGCTAGTTGTTGGTATGTGGCACCCAATGTCTGTTGAGACATGGCACCCATTGGCTGTGACGAGGCACCCCCTAGCTGTTGGGACATATCATGTGATGGCTGTTGATACCACACACTGAAAGGCTGTTGTGACATGGCACCCGATGATTGTTCGGATGTGGCACCCATTGACTGTTGGTACATGGCTCCCGATGATTGTTGGGATGTGGCACACTGTTGCTGTTGGGACATGGCACCCAATGACTGTTGGGATGTGGCACACTGTGGCTGTTGGGACATGGCACCCAATGACTGTTGGGATGTGGCACACTGTTGCTGTTGGGACATGGCACCCAATGACTGTTGGGATGTGGCACACTGTTGCTGTTGGGACATGGCACCCAATGACTGTTGGGATGTGGCACACTGTGGCTGTTGGTACATGGCACCTGATGATTGTTGGGATGTGGCACACTGTGGCTGTTGGGACATGGCACCCAATGATTGTTGGGATGTGGCACACATTGACTGTTGGGACATGGCTCCCGATGATTGTTGAGATGTGGCACCCTGTGGCTGTTGGGAGATGGCACCTGATGATTGTTGGGATATGGCACCCATTGACTGTTGGCACATGGCACCCAATGATTGTTGGGATGTGGCACACTGTGGCTGTTGGGGCATGGCACCCGATGATTGTTGAGATGTGGCACCCATTGACTGTTGGCACCTGGCACCCAATGATTGTTGTGATGTGGCACCCTGTGGCTGTTGGCATATGGCACCCGTTAGCTGTAACGAGGCACCCGATGATTGTTGTGATGTGGCACCTGGTGGCTGGATGGACACAGGATCTGATGACGGCGAGAGGACGGAACTGAAGCCCGCCACCATGGACATCCTGTGAATTGTTTCTTTAGTAGTTATGGCTGGCCCGGATTTTTTTTCTTGACTCGTCATGTTTGTGGTCTCACTGTATTGTAAATATTTGGGAAAGGAAAAAAAATGCATTAATAGACTCTAAACAGTTTATAATTCTTCAGCTACCTAATTCACAAAGTTGATGATACTTAGTAAATATCTGGAATCAAATATACTCTCGACAGCAGCATTTCATGTATTTTCTGCCAATCTGTCTCTGCAGTGTGAACACACACGGAGTGCCGAGGTTTCAGAACGCTTGCCAAAATAATGTGGTAGGTCAGTCATGTATGATACCGCCTATCGGGTACATTATGCAGGGCTTCGTATTTAGAATTAGTGCGAGAGCTAAAAATAGCTCACGTCAAAAGTCAGGCGAGTGATTGCAATATAATACACTATAAAATGTGACAGTTTACGTGAGCTAAAAATCACTCTCGTGACATGAATTTATGAGAGTGTTTGCGTACAGGTGAGCTATCACTCGCGCTAAACACGAAGTCCCGTTATGCATGGGCCTGAATCTCCAATGCGACTTGTGTGGACTTAATTCTCCTCCAACTGGGGACAGTAAGTTACGAAGTGTTATGGCAGATTTCATTATAATATCATAGGACCCAAATTGTCCCTCTCAAATACCAAAAAAAAAGAATTAAACAATGTTAAGATAGTTTGATTTTAAAATGATGATGGATCTTAACATTCTAAATCAAATAATAATGGGATAATTTATACCCCAAAATCAAATATATCAGAACATTTGTCCAACCTGGTCAATTTAGTTCAATATATTAACATGGCAGAACAACTCACTCACTTCTTGCCAGTTAAACTATGTAAAGTGAAAACCTTCTGAACATAGTTATAAACTGGAATGCATTCCAAGACCTGTGATATTTAAACAGAACCCTTGAACCAGAACCATCATGTCAGAACTGCACAAATCTGGAATTCAGGTAACCCGAAAAAGGGTTACGCCAAAAAAGGTAACCTTTTTCTGTTTGTGTAACCCAAAAATATGTTGCAATCTTTTTTTTTGGGGAGGGGGGGCCATTTAAAAAGTTTAATTGTCCTCTGCCACGAAGTGGTGGGAGGACTTGGAAATGCTAGCCGTCCGTCCTTCCGTCCGTCCTTCCGTCCCTCCGTCCGTCCGTCCTTCCGTCCGTCCGTCCGTCCCACATCTTGTGAACGCGATATCTTGAGAACAATTCGACCAATCTACTTCAAATTTGAGGAGGTGCTTCACATCAGTTAGACGGCCATTGGTATTGATTTTCACTGAGGTACGTAATCCAAGATGGCCGCCATCGACCATATTGGATTCTGTCCGTCCCACATCTTGTGAACGCGATATCTCAAGAACAATTCGACCAATCGACTTCAAACTTGAGAAGGTGCTTCACATCAGTTAGATGCCCATTGGTATTGATTTTCACTGAAGTACGTAATCCAAGATGGCTGCCATCGAAAATATTGGATTCTGTTCGTCCCACATCTTGTGAACGCGATTTCTCAAGAACAATTCCACCAATCAACTTCAAGCTTGGGAAGGTTCTTCACATCAGTCAGACGGCCATTGGTATTGATTTTCACTGAGGTACATAATCCAAGATGGCTGCCATTGACCATATTGGATTCCATCCGTCCCAGATCTTGTGAACGCGATATCTCGAGAACAATTCAACCAATCGACTTCAAACTTGGGAAGGTTCTTCACATCAGTTAGACGGCCATTGGTATTGATTTTCACTGAGGTACGTAATCCAAGATGGCTGCCATTGACCATATTCGATTCTGTCCATCCCACATCCTGTGAACGCAATATCTCGACAACAGTTTGACCAATCCACTTCGAACTTGAGAGTGTGCTTCGCATCAGTTAAACGTCCATTGGTTTTGATTTTCACTGAGATGCGTAATCCAAGATGGCTGCCATGGACCATATTGGATTCACTCCGTTCCACATCTTGTTAACACGATATCTCAAAAACAAATCAACCAATCGACTTCAAACTTGAGAATGTACTTCACATCAATTAGACAGCCATTGGTATTGATTTTCACCGAGGTACATAATCCAAGATGGCTGCCATTGACGATATTGGATTCCATCCGTCTCGGATCTTGTGAACGTGATATCTCGACAACAATTTGACCAATCAGCTTCAAACTCGAGACGCTGCTTCACACCAGTTAGACAGCGATTGGTATTGATTTTCATTGAGGTAGTATGTAATCCAAGATGGCTGCCATTGACCATCTTGGATTTCACTCACCCATATTGTACCCATCTGTGTTGTGAACGCGATATCTTGATCTATTCCACTCATCGATTTATAAACCTCACCATCCACAAATCCATATACAACTACAGATTTACATTCCAGTGTTACACTACCCATTACTGCTTCCCAAACCTCGTCAAATTGTCTCAACAATTCCAGATGAACGTCTCTTTCCACATACACATATCAACTTTCCAAGTTATATTTAAGGAGATATTGGAAGCATATATGCTGTATGCTCTCAAACAGGCTACTTGGCGGAGGACCTGCTAGCTACTCAGCTTGTTCATGTACTGTTTCACTGAGCTCAGGACGGCACCTTGGAGACTGCGACATTTGGCCAACTTTTCAATTGCTTCTCAGTTGATGCAGCCGAGTGATGTCAACCGCCCATCTTCGTCACTCTCATAGATAAAATCTTTAGCGAATGGCCATTTTTTGAAAGTTTTCACGGACACAGATTCAGTTTTCTCCTGTCCAACAATTCGATCCGCCATTGTGTCGCTTCTAGATTCTGTCCAATCGCGAGAGTAGACACATCACTGTTGTCTCCCATCCAATCATTATCAACAAGCGGCTAGTAGTATCCTCTCTCTGAGACTTGATATACCAGTTCACAGTTTGTCCGATGCAAGCCCGCCCCCACATTTCAACAATATCGGGGGAAATTACAAATATCCGTAAGATTACGGTATATCAATTTTTATTCACGTCAATGAACAAAGGGTTACACAGGACTTTATCCGCGTAACCCCTGTGCAAACGAAACTATCGTTCGCGCAATTTGTGCAGCCCTGCATGCAGCTGTAAAATTATACAGAAATGCAATATTTTATAGTTCCTTCAATGGACCCTGCAAACATGAAAACTTAGTAAGAACTCAATATTCGAAATTCCCCATCAGGATTACAATTACCACTTAGAAAATACACTAGTACCTGCTCAGTTCAGAAATTATTTCTTCATAATTCCTTTTTTTGGCACCCCTCTTCCCCAACTTCAAACTGGAAAGAAAAGAATTCCTCCCTTGTTTGATTAATTCCCGAGCGATATTTTCTTTGGTTTCCTTTGCTTGTAATTCCTGATATCTTTTGTCCAGGAGGTTTCTTTCATCATCTACAAGCTTCTTCCCTGTAAATATGCATGTATTTCAGACTGTTTGCAGCATACAGAATGTAGCTTGCAATGGAATTTGGTGTCAATAATGCAAAATTAAATGCGAGTAGCTTGAACTAGGAGGCTTAACTAGTCCCCATCAGGATTTTCAACTACGCATGTCCAGCCCAGTTCAACAAGCTATACTCACATTTAATTTTGTGATATTTCCAGGGGTTTTTTTTAGACAAAATTTTTTCATCTACTCAATTTCAAATATTGTAAAACTCAGTTTTTTGCGCGCCAACTCATTTTTTTTGATTTTTTCATCTAAACAATGATGAAACTCAATTTTTTTTTTTGCCTTTTTTCATTAAAAAAATGATAACAACTTGCTCTTGTTTTATTTTTATTATTTTGCCCCTAAGCCAAGGTCCTTGTTTTCATTGAACGACCTCCGTTGAATGGTGATGGAGCACTGCGATCACATGCATCTCATCTCTGCCGCTCCCCCCCCCCCCTTGATTTAGCCCTGCGAATTTTGCAGCATGAATTGCAATGACACCACAGAACCAAGAGTTAGTTTTCCATTGTAAGTGCATTGAATTTATAACATTTACTCTCATCTTCCAATATGCCGTTTGTGTTTATTTGTCAGTACTTCCAAACTGACTTCATTATGGCAGAAAAACAGTTGAGTCTGACACGGTCACAGGAGCAATAATGCGTTAATTTCGCGGCAGAAATAAAGCATGATGAACAATTTTAACAGAAATTCCTCCCAAGCATTGTGTATTACAATAATTTACTCGTGAGATGCGCGAGCGACCGCTCGCCTCTCACAGCCAGCACTTTAATATACGTGTTCAAACAGATGAAAGAAGTTAAAAAAAATTTCAGAGTATGACAAGTATATTTTTCATTTGTGTTCTTGTTGAGATTTTCTCGCTTACGACTGTTAAGCGTGTCCCACGTGTTGAGCTGGAGAAAATGACGCTGAAATTGTCGGGAACCCTTCATCGAAAACCTAGGAGTTCAATGCCACAGATATCTGGCAGTACTCGACAGCGAATTGCCTCCCTTGTCATAAGATTTATTACCGTAAATGTTCAAGCCAAACTGATGTTGTTCAACAACCTTCAAATCTGACGATGGAAAACAGAAAATAAGAAGCTGCGCATCTGAAAACCCCTCGGCTCTGGGTGCCAGCCATTCATATTGTATTCAATTTGAACAAAGATTTCAGGAACACCAAGCAGTCAAGTGACAAATATTCAGATTATGAAAAAGTTTGCAATTAGAAATGGCCTCTGAGGTTTCCATCCAATCAGAGAAACCGGTATTTATTACATAAGTCTCTTGATGCATCGATGTTTTCTACAAACTTGAAAAAATAAGTGTGTGTCGCACTTATTGTCTGTCTTTACCGTTTATCAGTAATACTGAGTTACATTGTATATGACTTAAGTTATTTATATTGTTACCAAACAAAGCACAAGAAATCTGAAAGTGTGTAGGTCATTTCCACGTAAACGTTGCATGGGTGACAAATTTTCACTTTCCATCAGGATACTTAATTGTGATTTTTATTTAAGCTATATTAATCAAAATTTTAAGAAAGTAGGTTTTTCGTCATCTGCAACTGTCAGGTTTTTAAAAATCTGCACTCGAACATGGATAAAATTCTAAACATTTTTTACTAAAATGTATACCAAATTCATGATTTTCCTCCAGACATAGAAACTTAACTCAACAAAATGTTTCTTTGTTTTTTAAATACACCATCATGTCTAAGTTCCACAGTGAATACCATTTTACAATTACAGTAATTATTTCCAAAATAATTGAAAAAATTTACTGCATGGTGTAGGTGTACCGTCTGTCACAAAAACGGATGATTTTCTAGGTTTTTCTTGAGTTTACAATAAATTTTAAGAAGGAAAAAAGTCAGTAACATTATTATTTATCTACTGTACACCTTCTCAACCAGATGTAATTAATTATTTCATTCTTGGTCAAATACGCTGATAAAAATTTCAACTCCATATCTGTCCCGTCCGTTACAAAACGCTTCAAAAAGCAGCCATAGATTATTGAGTTTTGCGTTCATATGTCCCCAAACCAAACAATGTTTAGTAATCTAGATGCAATGAATATTCTGATGAATGCACAAACCTATATGCCTTGAAAAATTAAGTTTGCAATACAAAATACATACAAATGTGTAAATACATTAAATTGTGACAGACGGGACACTGAACTGATAACAGCGGATTTTATGAAAGTATTACCTAAAACCAAACAATGTGAAGTAAAATAGTGCACAATGAACATCTTAATTGTAGAATTGATCTACATGATTAAAAAAAGTCTGGAAACAGGAAGATAATTTATAGGGCATGAGATAATGTCTCGTCTGTAACGATAAGTTGTCCCGTCTGTCACGTCACTAATTGGTAAAAATCCATAATTAATCTTCTTCATAGAAAAACTGTCAACCCTAACTCTGATTACTTGATTAGTCCACTAACATTTGATTTACATTAAAAGTTGATTTTTCATTTGAGAAGGAGATAGAAATATATCTTGTCTATTCCTTTTTCAAATGCGTGGTCCCTGCTTGTCCCGTCTGTCACATTTGTCAATTCCAGTTGAAAAGAAACTGTTAATAATAATTATTTCAATGTTTCTGTCTTAAGTTAAAGTCAGGGAGTAATCCAGAGATTTTTTGGGGACGCCGGTGGGGGAGGGTCCAAAAAAAAAAGCGAAAAAAAAAATGGAATTTGACATCATCCCTGGATCAGTGTAGAGTACTATATTGAGGATTCTTGAAAATCACATCAACAACAATAAATCCAAATGGCAAACTTCATGTATTAATACTGTTTTGTGTTCATCCTTTGTGGAAATTTCATTACCTATATGTCAATCCGTCTTTCTCTCATGTCCCTAATTATTTTCATTTTCGTCACTGTGCTGTTGTTGTACATTGTTAGGCCTAGGTGTTTCAATTTCCTGAGAATGTTCTGATTGTTCCTGGTTAAGTGTCCCGTTCGTCAGTTTCATTTTCGTGTATATCCTCTCAGATTTGTTCGTCCACCGAAGCACCAGTTTCCGTGTCTCCGCCACGTGCACGTTTTATAAAATGCAAAAGAGTTCGCTGATCAGTAGGTTTATCGTCTACACATTTTCGTTGACCAGTAGGTAGCAGCCTTTTTATTATGGCTGAGACCAGACGTTCTTGGACGACCCATTTTATCAAATCGTGTAAACCGTGCTCTTTTAAATTATACAACGACGACAACTTTTGACGATCGGTAGGCGCGCGTAAAATTGTCAGACTCGAAGCGGAACCGGACTGGAGTACACTACCCTCGTCAATAATAAAACAGTGAAAGTTGTTCACTATTTAAACTTCAACCTTGAGAATGTATTTAATATACAAAACTAAACTGTAGTCGATGAGAAATAAACGTTGTTTTTGTAAAATTCCGATGTGTCCTGTCCGTTTTTACTGTAAAATTCAAGTCGGAGTGTTTCCATGTTCTGCTGAATTGTAGTGGCGCGTAGGCTCTAACACAGTGCTAGGATGTCTGATTTACCGCGAGGTTAGTTTGGATTTTTATTATTTTTTTTGTTTTCGTTTTCATTTGGGCGCGAGAGTTTGGGCGCCCATACCGGTATACCGGTAGCAAAACCTTCCTGGATTACTCCCTGAAAGTACAACTAGTTCACTATAACCATTGATAAGTTTTTGCTTAGATTTTTATTAAATTTATTTTGGTAGAGAGTTGTGTTAACATCACAGGGTGGCTATCTTTTGTCCCGTCTGTGACGCTGGAAATGACCTATATCAAGACAAATTCACCAAAGAAGACGGACTAATCCAGTTCAGCCGGCCTCATGTGGACATAATCTGTCTTTACCGTTACCGGTACTCAAAGTTGTCTTCACCATTATAAATGCCATAACGGTAAAGACAGAAATATAAAGGTAAAGACAAAAAAAAATGTTGGCCAACTAACACAGTTATTTAGAAAATTGCAGTGACATTCTGATTATAAATTTTTTTGGAACTTCAAAAACAGCAAAAGAATGTTTTACAATTTAGGCAGCTTGACTTTCATTAAGAAACTAAAACTAACTGGTTAATTAAAAGAAAATGGTCTTGAATTCAATGACTTTAGCGTTACAAATTTGTCTTTTCCGTTACCACCTAAGATAGCTCCGGTGTAGCCTTGTTCCATACTACGTGAGAACAACGCTACGGCTGCAAGCCAGTCACCAGATCGAGTTGTTGGGAAATTGCCGTACGGGCAATATTTGCCAGACCAATTGACCATAAGGCCTCTGTTAATTAATCTTTAGCTTCTCATGACCCGCCCGCATGTTTTTTTGTCGTAACAATAATTACGCATTGTTTTAATTATTTGGCATTTTTTGCTGCAAAAAAAAATGTGCAGAAAAAGGCAACGGTCGAAATAACGCATGCCTACCTGCCGCCGGCAAGTGAATTTTTCCGGCGACAGGTTGCAAAAAAATCTGCCTGTCGCATGCGGCAAGTAGGATTTCGTCCAACAAAAACGATAAAATGCGACCAGTTTTCGTAAATACCTTTTTGAAGACTAGATATATGTGAAGGAATGGACAATCCAAGAAATAATCCATTGAAAATTTATTTCAAGCCGATCTTTGGCCATTGCTGTTGGTGTTCTCTGTCAACATTTCCCGCGACAAGTTACTTCCGGTTGCGCGTCGTCTTGCGCGGTAGTCCGGTGCATGCAAAAGTCGGACTTGTTGCATGCAAAAGTCGGACCTGTTACGAAACGGAATTGGACTGGTTTTTTTCAGTTCGTTTCGATGGTAAATAATATTGTTGCCTTCTTTTCTTGGATTTCTGTTCACAAGCTGACGTTTTTCTATGCAGACATTTCAGTTAATTGATAATTCCAACGGGACTCTGGTGGTTGATTCTAATTTATTGGAAGCAGCAATTTTACAAGGGGAGACTATTGATAAATATAACTAAATTGTGTTGGGATACTGGTTAACTCCTCTCAAATTTTCCTTCTTTAAAAAGGGTGTTACTTGAATATAAATTCTATGATATGGCATATTCCAGAAAAAAGTAGTCCACACAGCCGTCAAATATTCCCATGCTTCAATATCCTAATTGGCAAATTTAATCTTCTATCTGCTGAGTCTGTTTGATAAAGGAAGACAGTGTTTACCTTCGAATACCAACAAAAGTAGCAAATGTCTGTCGGATTTTTTTTTTTTTTACAATTTATATGTGAAACCATGTCATTTCTTGACGGAATGTAGTCCCGAATATTTAGTGGTCATGTTTAGGGCACTCACGTCCGTAAATAAACAGTGGAATTACCTTCACAAATATGTGTTTCTTCATGTTCAAGTCTTATTCTTCGTTCTTCAATTAATAAACTAAGTGTTGTTCAATAACATAGCTTTGAATTTATGTTGCTGCACATTTTGACGAACGTCATCAAATTCCGTCAGTGGTACTGACGGTCGAAATGTTGACATTTTAGGGAATTAGCTTCGGCTTATTTCCACGCTATTCAGTTTCGCCGGCAATGATGAAAGGCTGTATTTTTATTTCTGTCAAACAATTGAAGTATCTCTTGACGGAAATAAATATAAGAAACGTGTTTTATTGCGAACGTGAATTCAGTCAAAATCGGCAGCTGACATTCGCAGTGAACAGAGTCCTGATGATTGGGTAAAGATCCCGGATGTAGCCTCGTATTCGGGCCTTTTCAACGCCATATTGTCAAAGGAAGCGTGGTAAGTTCAACTCGAACTGGTGACAGAAATAGTAATTCAAATAGTCACGATGCAAACTTTCTGTCCGTAAATATGACATTCGACGACTAAGCATTCAGTGCAGGAAACTATGCACGAAAATCGTGAGGGGTTATCGATTTTATATCCTTTGGTAATGGAATCTGTAGCGGAATGCTGGACCACGTCTCATGCCCGAGTCGTCGTCCAGTTTACGTCATCAAATGGCATGTGCGTTGAGTATTTTTCCATTCTTACGTTATTCTGGATGGAAGTCAGACATGCATACGTCATAGTTGTGTAAGACCTGGTTGTTTCGTGGTGGGTTTAACCAGCGAAACGGTCTCACGAATCGGGTGAACACGTGTATTACGCTTACAATGAACACTGTCGGATAAATAACACCAACTCTCAAATAGAGATATTTTATTTAGAGGCAGTTTGAGTATGCAAATATGTAAATAGATGAATATATGTATAAAAATAATAAATAGAATTTAATAGGGGCACGTCAATCAGTGTGTCACCCAATATAGGATACTTCTCCACAAAATGCTGGTGCGTTCATTAAGTGTGCCACGTGAAGGCTTCCACTTGTAATATGGGCCAGTATAACTTCAGTAGCTTCAGGTTTAAGTAAGAAGGACAGCCAGGACCTGATGAAATAAATGTCAACTTGAAGTAATGGAGGTATGTCTTTACGGTCTGGCTGTCTATGTTGGAATCGAAGGAAAAGTGACGCGTAACTACAGAATAGCAGCAAAAGGCTTATATAATATACGCGACAACAGAGTATCAAAGATTATTAATTATTCAAAACTGAAACTTCATTAATGTAGGTCAAAACATAAGCTTTTGAGTTAGATGGACCAAATAAATCAAAGCCAAACATGCATTAAGGTCATGTAAACAAGTTTACCAATATGGAAACAAAACATGTTAAATGTTATGCATATTAACAAGGGTTGGAGCTGATAACGAGTTGACGGCAGACCAATGCAACTAGAAAATACAAAGGGAGGTAACAAAACTCTGACACATATACTTATTCAATGTGTCAGACATTTCCGTATAATTGTTACCAGTCACAGGTAAACCGGTACCCTGTTTCACCCAGGCATCTAAATATAATGAGGATCTAGTAACAGGTCCTGGCGGGACGTGAACCTACATTCTGATTTAGAGAAACCTAAAGCATCCATTTAATATGGATACATAGTATGCATGTGGGTGCCATAAATATCTCATATATTATATGATCACCATGGTCTCTGTCAACTAACATCAACTCCATCCAAAACACAATAATGCAAATATTCCCTAGCATATTATAACACATGTAAATATGAAACATGATAAATATGGGGAGTGCATTAATACAAATGAATTCACTGTATATATCTATACAGCATAAAACAGTTACCACAAGCAAAACACTAAACAATACCATGTGTATTTGTATATACATGTAACATGTTGTGTGTAAGAATTGTGAATAAACTTTAGTTCATATCAATTATTCCAAACACAAATGTGTATTATGTTTGATGTTCCAAATAATTACATTGAGAATTAAACCAATTCTCTCGGTCATAAAGACACGAGGTAACACCTAATTTACAAATGAACAAGATTTTAAATATAAACTGAACCAGTGGGAATTAGTGTCAACGTCTTACATATGTTAACCTGTGTTTGTGTGTACATGAATATGAAGTGTATGCTGCAAACATTATTGTTGCAATAACTATGCATAAATACTACATGTACAAAAATATAAATGTGCTATAATCAAACAAAGCATGGCCACATGGGATCAAGTCCACAAGTTGAACTGAAGAACTTTAAGTGCAGTTTTACTCAAAAAGGATTACAATTCAAACGGCTCCAGTTCAATCAACCAATTGCATTAATTAATTAATTAATAACTGACACTGGAGATGTATGAGAATAATCTGATGATAGAATTCCATAAGTAAATGCCCCGATCACAAACTAATATGTTGATGTTGTTATTGTTTTGAATCGGTTTGTTTACTTCCTGTTCAGCCATTTTACTGTATGACCAGAATGAGGCTTGGATCAGAATGAGGCTTTATCTAGGCCTTGTGGAAGGGCAGGTCAAGGATCAGCAAGATAGGTGGATATCAGCTGATTATATAATACCATATCTGCAGAGCCTGCCTCGATGATAAGCCTACAGGATATGGAGACAAGCCTAAACAAAAGACTGTTTACTCTAAGCTGTCCTTGACCAGTGTAGACCTCCCAACAGATTTTAAGAATGGCCATTTCTTGTAAACTAAATTTGAGCAATCTGCAAATTCTATACACTCATATTCTAGAATGGAAATTAATGTGTCTGGTTTTCCTGTTCTGCTCACAGAATTAACACAACTGTTAATTACTTTCAAAGTTGTTCCACACTTCAACAAATAAAACAGATCAACTCATTCAGCAGAACAGTTACTTTGTTTCATAAACTAAAACAAATGTTTTCTGGACAAGACCAAGATGTTTTGAATCCAAAAGTGCTTATGCCTACTGAATGTCAAACTGTTTTCATTATTTGAGTGATTCTAGAAAAACCAGCACATTTCAATCCACAGATTTAGTGAAACTGACCATTTTTCCCAGATAAATAAAATCTTTTCCCAGATAAATAAAGTCCCATGTGGCACAGAATAAATAACCATAGCACATAACATAGCATTTAGAATACAATGGAAAAGAAAGATGCTCTGAGACCCACAGGGTTAAAGTTTTCTTAGGTGGCCCTCCGCAGTTTCGTAGTAATGGCCCCTCTCTAATTTCATAATACGATAGACTGCCCTTGTTCTGCTACATCATAATTCTTCTTGTCTTCTTAATAGCTTATATCTATAATGCCATCCTGTTCAGCATTATCAACGCTGCAAACGAGTACGTACAAATCGAGTGCTGGCTTCGTCTACACGCTGATCGGGATCATGGAGTAAAGTTTGTCCTGCCTCAGTTATGCCCCTTGGGTGTGCCTAAAAATCGGGACTCATTTACGGGAAGAAAATCTGACAAAAAACGGTTAGGTTTTCACCCCCTTTTTTTTGCCTTTTTAAGTTGAGACCGGACCAGGGAACGTGAGTAAGAAGTTTAATTGAAATCGCTCTTACAGATTTTTCTGGAAATTGAGCCGAATTTGACCATTTTTCGACATTTTTAAGGGGTTTTCTTGGAAAAATGAAGCAAGCATGGAGAAGAATGTTCGAGTTAAATTTTTCTATAACATAGCAGTGTTATATCTTAAAATAATAGTTTCATCATGCTCTTTCAGAAAATATATACATATAAGTGATTTGGGTTGAAGGTTTTGCGACAACTGGTGGCCGAAAAACGGACCCATAGTCTATTCCATGCCGAATAAAAGAATCTCCGGAGTGCACCCTTAAGGCATAATAGTGGAGTCTATGCATTATCTTAATGTAGACTCCGTTACGGAGCGGAGATGTATCATTACGCCAGATTGTTTAATTTTGACTGCCTAGTTATACCTGAAGCTCTATTTTCGGAAGCAGGTGGAAAGAAGACCAGGAGTTCGATTAAAATAATCCACAGTGTGTCCATTAGTATACAATTGAGGTTACTGCATACTGTATTCCATACAGGAGTTATCTCCCCATGGACTGAGATTTCGGTGGATATTATGGCAGAACGAGGTCCTATCAGAATGATATAAATTTTCCAGTGTAAATTTTCTTTACAAGAGAACCCATTTACAGTCCATAAAGGATGGAATGGATGTATATTATTATGGTTTTACAAATTATTTCTCAAGTTTCTGAAGTATTTTCCATGTTTCTAAGAGAAAATTGAGTGCAAATTACCAATAATTTGACTTGGTTACATCGCTTATTTGCATTTTTCCGCGTTTCTGCTATCATTGGAAAGCGGAAAAGTAACCACGGCCTTCATATTGGCGAATGGATGACCATTATTAAGA
>JAVTVY010003945.1:0-38359 GCA_036873755.1 Hanleya hanleyi | reverse complement strand
GAACGCGACATTAAACCTTATTTCTCTCTCTCTCTCTGTGTAGTCAGTTAAACTGGAGATATGAGGAACTATTCCAAATATATCTGGAATAGTTTGACCTACTGGCTTTGACATTTGAGAGCAACATTTCTGCAGCTACACATGTAGTACACATAGGTAATGGTGGCCAGTATGCCAGTTGATTTTTCTCCAATCTCTAATGACATGATGTCTTTTGTCTGATTGGGCCTCTGACCATTTACCAAACACTTTAGTATGGTTGGGTTTCATGCCATTCATCAACCAGTGAGAGCACTCAGAAAGTGCACCATATCATGCATTGTTCCAGAATTAGCCAATCTTGTATTCAGTAGACCAATTCCCCACAGTAAAACACACGGTCCAGGAGTATATATAGGACAGAATTGAATTGCCGGTGGTGTTAGGACAGAATTGAATTGCCGGTGGTGTTTGGACAGAAAAAAGTGTAGTCCATTTGTGGACATGATCATGTCAATGTGGGTAGGGTGATTTTGTGCCAGTGGGATACAATGCATCTATTCGCTGTATTTCAAGTGTTATTGTTTGGTTGGAAGTGTCACAGGATATAGCTCTGGCCTTGGGCCCCACGCTGAAATGGGCCTGTTATCGAACACTTGAAAGTGGTCGGGTTTCACGCCAATTGCCAACCAATAAGAGCACCCGTAAGTAAGCATGACATAGCTACATTTTGGCATTGCCAGTGGCAGTTTCAGTAAGAATCGTGCTTCGCAGTCTGTTCAAGTGTGCATTCATATCAACATGAAAACGTGTTAGCCATATATAGTGGTCACGGCATTTGGAACAAAAAAATTCACCTTTTAGGTTTAAGTAGGATGCGCAATTCCTTAGTATTTGCCATTCTCAGAGCGAATGATTTCAAGCATTTGTAAACTAAATAAATTAATAGGCAGGTAGAATTCTTGGTGGGTGAATGTGTTTAGACACATTCTAGTGGCCGAATTCTGGCGGGCAGATAGGGGTTTCAGTTAGGAAAGTTTGTATATGAGATAGAACTCATTCGGTGGGTGCCACCTCGACGAATTCCCGCGGGGCACCCGGTTATGTGGCTGTCCAATCGATGTGTTTCCCGAGGGACGTGAAGTCTACGTGATGTGTGATCTTCACTCGATGTGTTTCCCGAGTGGGTGGGTGCCACCTTGACGAATTCCCGCGGGGCATCCGGTTATGTGGCTGTCCATTCGATGTGTTTCCCGAGGGACGTGTTGTCTACCCAGTGTGGGTGTGGGTAGCGGTAAGTGTGTGCTGATCACTCTATGTTGTCACCCCTCCTAGGGTTTAGGAGCGTGGGTGCTACGGTATCTAATGAGACAAAATATGTATCATACTGGGGGGTTGCTGATGTGTCATTACATAGCAGACGGTCAGCACTAAAAGTATATATCAGCCCGCTGGGATTTGGTACACTATACCATGTAAGTTAGCCAATAAAGCCGTGGCCGTCTTCATCCAAACCTCTAAATATGCTTTGGTGTGAGTTTGTTTAATTAAGGGCAATATCACTAGAATAACTAAATGTAGGCACTGATTATTAGCGCAATTATACCACTCTGTTTCTGTTATATTTATTATTTCTTACATATTGGATTCCAGTTATTACGCTCATGCAAAAGTGTTGGCTTCAAAGAGAAGATTTAAGTGATATGTCAGTCGCTGTATCAATTATTAACCACTGCTTGATCAATCACTTGTCAGAGTTGAGTTGCCGTGTTGCAGATTTTGCGATAACATCCTTTAAAATGCACCAAGTTTATCTCGAGCTTAATTGCACCAATTGGTAAAAGAACCAAGACGATGTAATATTAACAAGTAGTCCACATTACTATTACATTCGGATCCCGTGCGGCCGTGATACGTTGATAACAAGTTCGAAATATCGACCCACTTTCGATAACATTGCAATGTACGGTACGGTTTGCATACCCATTTCATAGACGTAACGAAGCTCCCAATTGTTTGCCCACATACATCACAAGAAGCTGATCGAAGCTAAAACTGTCACGCACATCTGCCGACAGCAAGCATTATATTTGCTTCTGTTGACTTGTTTTATATCTTCTTCACATCCCAGTCACACTGTTGTGTCATTTTATGATACACCTTCCATAGGTCAACCCATTGTAAAGCCATCGTAACCTTTCGCTGACACGGTACCAAATCTATATACCCTATTCTTTTGAAAAGGTCGTGCAGTATACGCATATGGTTATGGTCTACATGTATTCCTATTTATTCGTTCCTGTTCTGTAGACTTTTCTGATGTTTCGAGGTAGCTGAATAAACACCCGCCGTTCACGAAGGAATTTTGCCAGTAATGTTAGTTAATGTTAATGATATATTAGCCTGCACCCAAATTCCGTGTTTTGATTTTTTATATATATTTTTTGAAACTTGTAAATTCTTCAGAAATGTATAAATTTTAGGTTTGTTTTGTTGTTTGTCACGATGACATTCATTCAAACGCTCTCTGGATTTCGAACTTATATACCCAAGAAGGGATCGATTTCATCATCTGGCTACCTTCCTGCAGCAATGTTCAACATATTTCTTTAGCCTAACAATATACTCGATACCGGAAGTGTCAAATCTGCTTAACCCGGGATGGTAGCTGTATATGCGAGCACTACACATCCTATTGCTCACTGAGACAGTCGAATCGTGACTGTGGTACATTGAAAATGTTAATTGGAATGATTGAGAATGTCATTTGAGAGAAGTAGTGAAGACGTGCGTGGGATCGCCCTTCACAGTATCAATGAGTGAACGTCAGCATACCAGTCACAGTGTACGTAACTAGACCTTTGATAAGACAACAAGCACGACACATTTGGACCAAATACGGCTCACATTTTCTCCAAAGAAATCCCATACGCATACAAAACCATCCTTTTTCTACTACTTATCGTGTACGCATACACTTATCACTGACGATACGACGCAAATGATCCTGTAAATGTGCGTTCAGCCCCACATGATACTAGTCACCAGTATAAGCTAGTGTTTCATCTAGTCCCAAGTGCACACCCCTCTGGCGGTATGTGTGCTTTCTCTACTACTCTTTGCGTGCGGTTGTGGACAATGGCGTAAAAGTCACCCCACACTGGACCCAGTATGTCTCACAAATACATCCGAGGTCAAAACCCTCACATACACACACATAAATGCACCCATTCCAACCCAGCAGCACTTTCTCTAATACTTATGACTTCACCATCAGGTGATAATTGTCCCATAGACTCAGTGTGCTGAGTTTCAGTTCGCTAATTTTTAGGAAAGAGGAGAGCGAAATCAACCCCAAAAGCTATATTTCACGGATTAATCGTTTAGTAGGACAATCACCTCTCAGTCAAACTGATTGAAGTCTGGAAATAAAAGGTAAATCTTAGTCCGCATACTTTAAAAACACGCTGGAACCAGTGAGCAAAATTCCATCCTGTAGGCCTACCTGCCATACTAACTGGCAGTTACATCTTTCATATCTTGACATCCTTTTTCATTGGGATTCTGACATGATCACGGGGTGAGATACTATGATTGTATTATATCGTCGGCCGATCAAAGACCTCAAAAACGCTTTTAAAAAATTTCGATGGCATCTTTTGTTACAAATGGGTACCCATGCTACATTAGTTCTTTGAGTGGTAGGGATCAAGGTAGGAGGGGATACCACCCTGATTTGGATTCATTATGGTCATTTTGGGATCACTTTTGGGGTCAAATAAGGTCAAAAATGGGTAAAACTTATAAATTAAAATCCACCGTATTGTTTGTTACGTATGAGTATCGAAGCTGAATTAGTTGTTTGTAGTGTAGAATTCAAGGTAATCATAGATAACACATTAATTATTAGAATTAAAGTCATTTTAGGGTCACTTTTGGGTCAAATAAGGTCAAAAATTGGGGAAAATTGGTTATAAATTAATATCAACAGTACTGATTGTTACGAATGAGTTTCCAAACAGAATTAGTTGTACGTAGTGTAATGTTTATATTAGTTTTAGATAATACGTTAATTATTCAAATTAAGGTCAGTTTAGGGTAACTTTTTGGTAAATGAGGTCAAAAATGGGTACAAATCGGTTATATATTAATATCCACAATGCTAATTGTTACGAATGGGTATACAGACTGAATTATGTAGTGTAGGGTTTAAGGTAGGCATAATAACCATTATGTAACCATTATATTGTCTGTCGAGAATTTACGAAATAAACTCAAAAATTGACCTAAGATTGTCCTATAGCGTTAAACAGCTCAGTTCTATAAAATGCTTGCTTCGAGATAAAATAAAATCCCTTTAAATCTGGGGGATAACATTTACCAAGTTGAGCAAGAGTTCGAGTGACTTCATATGTCCGCCATCTTGAACTCCTCAATTACTTTTTTTAGCTGATGATTGTACGAATTGAGACAAATTGGACCCATAAATAGCCAGATCGATCTGTTTTGTGAAGAGGCTTGGCTCTGAGAAATTGTTACTTTCAGTTCCACGTAATCACAATGCCTTGAATAATAAGACCAACATGAAAATATGAGTCTCAGTTGAACCCACATGATCTTCTATCATATAGGGTATCAATCGGGGCCTTCTACCTGAGAACACACAGTTGTAGTCGTGGAACTAGAAATCGTAACACTAATCTATGGCCAGGCAATCTCAATTATATTGAATGTTTAAGCTGCAATCTCAAATCCTTTATAGTTTTTGCAACTCTCTTGGCTCTCCAAGGCAAAAACCAAAACAGCAACATTATTATGATCCTCTTATTATTACTCATTATTTGTGGCGATCCTTCACCTAAATGCACGCAGTATACGAAATAAGATCTCGTATATGGAAGACATAGCCGAAGACTTCGACATAATGTGCTTCACTGAAACGAACCTGGATCAATCTGTTGACGAAAAAAACGTTATTATAGAAGGATTTAATAAACCATATAGAAAAGATCGGGACCCATCAGCACTGAATTCGTGGGGCGGGATACTAATATATACTTCCACACGGCTTAAATGCAGCCGTCAGCCAGACTTGGAAATTAACTTGATCGAAACAATTTGGATAAAAATTGAACTAAAAGGAAAACATATCCTACTCAACGTATCCTACATTACTCCAAAGAGTCCAGCTTTTATATATGAAAACTTTGAAAATATGGTCGAAAATGCCCTGGATACTAATCCAAACCTTGTACTATGCGGGGATCTAAATGACGATCTGTTAAACGACAACTCACGTTATCTGAGCCACATTTGTGACCGTCTTAATATCAGTAATATTATAAACGAGCCCACCAGAGTAACAGCCCATTCGGTCACATTGCTAGACCCAATCATCATTACTGACACCATAAATGTTCAAGACTGTGGAGTAATAAGGGTCGACGGAGATATAAGTGATCATAGGGCTAGCTATATCGAGGTTCTAGTGAAACATAACTTGAAACATGCATACAAGAGACAAGTTTGGGTATATAAGGCAGCAAATTTCGACATTTTCAATAAATTGATATCCGATTTCGACTGGACAGCAACTCTGGAAAATTCAAAAGATGTTGATGAAGCTGCGGAAAAAGTTACTAATCAATACCTGGAATTTGCTAAGATGAGTATCCCATACAAAACTGTGACAATACGACCCAAAGATAAACCTTGGTATGATTCTGACCTAAGAAAAATAATGAGAAAGCGTGACAGACTGAAAAAAAAGGCACTCAAGACTAATAGACTTCTAGACTGGAACAAATACAAACGCAGTAGGAACCAAGTTAACAACATGAAAAAATATGCCCAAACTAATTATTACAATAACATTGAAAATCTATTGGAAACCTCGAAAACAAATGACCCAAAATGTTGCTGGAAAACATAAAAGAGATTCGTTAGCGATCCTCAAAATACATCTGAAATCCCCCTTTAAGAGTACAAAACTCTGGACAAACGGAATCCATATGTTTTAGTGATATAGATAAAGCAAATGCATTGAATGATTTCTTCGCTTCCATCTTTACTATAGATAATTCGGCTACCGACTTACCTCAGTTTGAGTATAAATGCGACAGCCTACTAAACAGTATTGCCATTAACGAAGACGAAGTTAGTGATATTATTAATAACATCGAATTGAATAAAGCAGTAGGCCCAGACGCAATCAGCCACAGAATGCTTAAAGGTTGTGTCAAGACCATTGCTAAACCATTGTGTCAGTTATTTAACATGTCACTGACAAGCAAACAATTTCCTAAATGTTGGAAAAATTCAAATATATTACCTATTTTCAAAAAACAAGATCGACATCTCTCTTCTAATTATCGTCCTATATCGCTGCTGAGTTGTGTCTCAAAGATAATGGAAAGAATTATATTCAAACACACCTATAATTAATCATTTCAACTCACACAACCTATTTTATAAGTATCAGTCCGGTTTTCTCCCTGGACATTCAACCGTTCACCAGCTTATTGAACTCTATGATAGTATTTGTAAAGCCCTAGATGAAGGCACAAATTCATGCATGGTTTTTTGTGATATATCCAAGGCCTTCGACACGGTATGGCGCAAGGGGTTACCGTTTAAGTTGAAACAATATGGAATTGCAGGTGCATTGTTGAATTGAATTTTTTTATTTATTTTTTTTTTTTTTTTTTTTTATTTCTCACATCCTCACAAAGTACAACACACCAACGAAAATACACAAAAACGTTACATAGAAAAGACGTACATATCCCGTACACATATTCACTTGTATGTAAACTCGTTTACAATTTCAAATTAATTTACCATGCTCTTAACTAACAAAGTAACTAATGCAAAATATTTGACCACAGCCCCCATCGTTCGTTCCATTTTTGTCCACCCTGTCTGAGAAACATCATTTTTTCAGTCCTGTAGTAGTACTCCAACTCAAGTAAATACACTTCAAACTTTGGTTTTTTACCTTGACATCGCCTTCGATAAATATGAAATTTTCCTAATAAGAAAATTAAGTTTTGTATGTTGCTCGAAGCCAGAAAGCCAAAAATGATGTCCTCCATAAACAAATCTACTTTAATTGTAGTACGATCTTGAATTTTGTTTTGTAGGTTACACCAAAAAGTACGGGTTTCTCCACATTCCCAGAAAAGGTGAACAATGGATTCTCTCGTCGTGTTACAAAATGTACACCTATCATTATCTCGTAATTTAATTGTAAAGAGGAAAGAGTTTGTAGCTAAAATTCTGTGTACAATTCGAAACTGGAACCACCGTAATTTCACGTCAACCGTAACTCTAATTGGAAGAAGGAATACTTTTTTCCACCATTCACAAGAGTGTTGACCTATTACCATTTCCCATTTCTGCTTAAGGCGTAAATCAGTAATTTTAAATTTACCTACTAACACATTATATATATCTTTAGTGCCTTTCTCATGCTTACTTATTGTAGATATGCATTTTGGAATGAATGGGAAGACCATATCTAATCTCCAATTTCCTATAGTATCATTTAAATACTGGCGCAAAGAGTTCCGTATACCTAAATAACGTGTAAAAAACGGTCTAAATCCAAATTTGTTACAGAACGAATCGTAATCAATAAATGCACCACTGGTATCTAAAAAGTCATACACGTATAGTACACCTCTTTCAGCCCATGTACGATAGTAGACAGGACTTCCCCCAACATTGAAACGAGGGTTATACCATACTGGAAGTGTAAAATAGCTGTTTTTGTCCGATTCTGTTAACTGTACGAATTCCTTCCAGTATGTGAACACCTCCCTCCAAAAAACATTTTTAAGTTTTGGCAGCACTTCATTTATATATTGTATGCCAAAAATAAAAATTTTATCTAAAGATGTTCCCATATTAGTTTTTAATAAAGTTAACCACTTATTGTCCCCACCTTTCAATATCTTTCTCACCCACGTAAGTTTTAAAGATTGATTAAACATGTAGATATTTACCATACGTAAACCCCCGTCACTATAATCCTGAATCATAGTATTTCTTTTCACCCTATCTGGACCATCGCCCCATATAAAATTGAAAAGTAAGGAGTTTAAGGTTTTCATTATTTCGGGGCTCGGAGACGGAATGCTTGACAGAAGGTGGGTAATTTTCGACATTGCAAGTTGCTTTACTACAATTATTCTCCCATTAACAGTTAATTTTCTTTTTTTCCAATTTTTTAACAAATACTCAATCTGTCTAAGTTTCGAGATAAAATTTTCCTCTATCATTTTGTCCAAATTTATGTTGAAAGTCACTCCCAACATTGGATTCAGTCCAATTTAAGTCAAATTCAGGGCAAATTATTTCACCACAGCTCCTCCTAGCACCTATCCACAAAGCTTGGGTCTTATCTATATTAATCTTTAAACCAGATATTCTAGAGAACTTTTCCAATAGGGCCAGGCAAGATCTGAGAGAACGGGCAGAACCGTCTAATATAATAGTAGTATCATCAGCGTACTGAGACAGTTTAAATTCTGTATCATTCAAATGTATTCCCTTTACGTCATGTTCAGCACGAAGCATAATTCCAAAGATTTCTACACATAGCAAGAATAGGTAAGGGGACAATGGATCACCCTGGCGACAGCCCCTTCCCAAGGGAAAGGCGGTAGTCATATGGCCATTTACCGTCACCCTTGAAAAAGCATTTTTATACATGGTTTTAACCCACATCTGAATAGACTCTCCAAAGTTATAAAGTTTTAAAACGTTTTGTAAAAAAGACCAGGAAACAGAGTCGAATGTTTTCTCAAAATCGATGGAGAGAAGCATGCCCGGAATGTCGTCATTTTCAGTTTTACTCAATATATCGTAAATCAGTCTAGTATTTTCCCCGATGAACCTACCGGACACAAAGCCTTTTTGATCTTCATTAATTAAATCCCCCAATATAGTTTTTATTCTCTCTGCAATGCACATGGATGCTAATTTGTATGAGCAGTTCAGAAGAGTAATTGGCCTCCAATTTTTTAGAAATTCCCTAGGTTTTCCTGGTTTCGGGATCATAGTAATAATTCCATCTTTTTGAGTAATTGATAATTCTCCCTTTCTATATCCTTCATTTACAGACCTTAACCAAAATTGACCAATATCAGTCCAGAAAAATTTCAAAAATTCTACGGAAAAACCATCCGAACCAGCACTCTGATTATTTTTCATTTTTTTCAATGCATCCAGGGCCTCCTGATACTTAATTTCACCCTCAAGATCTTTCGAAATATCATCTGTAAGTCGTGGAAAATCGTATTTCTGAACAAAATCAGTAACATCAAACGGATCTAGAAACGAGTCTCTGGATTCATATAAGTTACTGTAAAAATTTTTGGCTTCGGCCTGGACTAATTTGGGATCTACAATAGCTATGTTAGCTAATTGCAATTTTGAGATACTTTTATTTACGAAATTCTTTTTCTCCAACGCACAGAAATATTTACTTGGTTTCTCCCCATGCTCTATCCATGTGGCTCTAGCTCTAGTCAAAATCCCCTCCATCTTTTCTTTTCTCAGAATTTCTAGTTGATTTCTGCTATCTTCTAAAACTTCGTACAGAATACTATCCCTTCCTTCGTCTACTAATTGTTCCAACACATTTATGTAGTTTTCTAATTCTTTTTCTTTGACATGTTTTTCTCGCTTTTTCTTCGCAGCGTACGGTAGAGTTACTGTTCTTATATTCAAAAGGAGAGTTTCAAAAAATAACTGGTCCGAAATAGTTAATTGTAATTTTTCCAAGGTGATATTTTGTACTTCATCAGGTAGGTACGTTATTGAAGCATATTGCCGCTTCGTATTCTCAATGCTTTCCTTAACTTTTTCACAATAAACAGTATCTTTCAATAGAGAATTATTAAACTTCCAATTTCCTTTTCCATGTACAATTTTTTTGCATTTTAGTTTGAGTGTAACTCTCGAATGATCGGTTCTATATCCCGATAAAATATCGACTTCTTCCACAATATTCAATAGCTCTTCAGAAATTAAGAAAAAATCTAAGCGTGCCTGTTTTAATGGATTTCGTCTTCTCCACGTATATCTTCTAACCCCCGGATTATATGTTCGCCATGGATCGCAAAGATTATATTCATTTTTCAAGTCAATTAATTCTTCTCGCGCCTTGGGATTATTTATATGAAGATAGTTAAAACAATCAATCGTAGGATCCTGGACTAGATTAAAATCGCCACAAATTACACAAAAAGGGTTATCATAGTCATCGATCTTTTGACGCACTGATTTGAAAAAATCCGGATTATCTTCGTTCGGAGCATAGATATTTACCAAGGTGATTCTATAATCTTCTATGGTTATATCTAAAATTAACAAGTTGCTACTATCACACTTCACAAGGCTGTGTACAGTATATTCAAAATTTCTCCTTAATAAAATAGCTACTCCTCTTGAATTACTCGATACAGAATTGAAATATCCATCACAGCCCCATTCGTCCTTAACTTTTTGAAAATCAGGCTCAGTCCAATGGACATCTTGGAGACAATAAATAGAGTAACATTTCTCTAACAAATAATTAGATACATCTTTTCGTTTCTCAGACCCAGCCAAGCCTTGACAGTTATAGGAAAGCAAGCTTATATCACCCATTTGAAAAGAAATGACGGGTTAAAATATGCCCAATCGAATTAATCAGAGCTGGACTTATACTAGAATTCTTATCTTGAGGATCGATCATCAAAAGTTGTTGTGGGAAATTCAACCTCCAATATACAAAAAGTAAATGCAGGAGTCCCACAGGGTTCCGTGTTAGGCCCTTTGCTATTTCTGATATACATTAACGACATAGCGGACAAACTTATAAGTCTTATCAGACTTTTTGCAGATGACTCTTGTTTGCAGTTCTCGTCACTTAACATTTGTGATATTGAAACTGTAGTTAACTGGGATCTACAGTCCTTATTGGAATGGTCAAAACAATGGCTTCTGAACTTTAATGCCCTAAAACCCATTTTAATTCTGTTCTCAAATGAGACTCCACTAACATACCCTAAAATCTATTTTGACTATTGTCTCCTTCAGGCTTCCACCAACCATCGTCACCTAGGCCTAATCCTGCAAGACAACTGCAAACGCATTGGAATGATGAGAAAACTGAAATACCAGCTTGGTAGACAGGCATTATCTCAAATATATCCATCTTTTGTGAGACCCATATTAGAATACGGTTCTGTGATCTGGGATGGATGCACATTAGAAGAAGCGGATCGACTGGAAAAACTTCAATTTGCTGCGGCACGAATTGTTTTCGGTCTCCCTGTTTATGCCAGTAGAGAATCCCTTTTGTTGGAAACTGGCTGGGAAACCTTGGCAAACAGACGAAAAATTGCAAAAATGAAAGTAATGTACCAATTCACAACGGAGAAAGTCCCGACTATATATACCATTTAATGACACCCCAAGTGGGACAAACCACTCCGTACAACTTGAGGAATGACGCAGATTATGCGACGCCCAGAACACGTTTAAATATATCCAAACATTCATTTATCCGGTCACCTATTCAGGAATGGAACAAACTCAGTTACGATATAAGAAACAAACCATCCACTTCTGCCTTCCACCACTCATTAACTAAGAAAACTCGTATATCTAAATACAGTTTGATTGGTTCAAGGAAACTTAACATTGTACTAACCCAACTAAGACATCAATGCAGCCAATTAAACGCAGATTTAATGAGAAGGAATTTGTCTATTACATCTAGCTGTATATGTGGAGAAGCAAGAGAGGATGCTTATCACTATTTCTTTATTTGTTCCTTATATACCAATCTAAGGGATGAATTACAAAACGACTTGCCTCCAAACTATAACCTCGAAGATATATTGTCGGGAAATGAGTCATTCACAAACGAAATGAATAATAATATGTGCAAGTCAGTTTTAACATTTATTAAGAACACCTTAAGATTCAATTTGTAGTACGATTACGACGTAGTTACCTCAGCTGAAGGATTAGTATGTACTATTACCCAGTTCTATGAGAATCCTAGCACGCTACAGCCAAGTTGCCACCATATACTCAATAATCTGTTATAGTATGTTTCTTTCCTGTAAGTTGCTATAAATGCAAATCTAAAACATATCTCATTTGTGACATGTATATATTCACACAGGTTCAGCCAGAACGTCATTATTTTTGTCGTTGTGAACACATGTAATGTATCCATATTTGTAGGGAGAGGGGTGAATAAGTTGATTATAACTTGACCCCAATCCCATGTACTACAATTTGTACAATAAATAAGTTTAAACAAACAAACAAACCATTTTGAATTTAACAATTGTATTCTCAGATAAAAATTATGCCAACAGAATACAAATGGGCATAATGTAATAAGCTATGGCGTTATTCTGCTCAACTTAAACAAGTTTGTACCTAGAATAGAATATAATTTTTAATTTGAAGACTAAGCAAATAGATTCAAAATGGGCACAAGGTATTTGGGTATGCTGTGAGATCCTTCGGTTTTGATAAATTTGCACAGTCAACTGAGAACATGAGCAGTGTGACTATAAACGTCACAGGACCTACGAAGTAGAGTAGGCATTAGGACTCGAACGCGAACGGAACTCTTGGAAATCCCCACCCCCAGTTGAAATCCTGCCTATATTAAGATGGGCACCGCCCAAGTCAGAATCGCCAGTGATTTTCATCAAAAATCACCAGGAATTTTCATCAAAAGTAGGTCAGCTCAGAACTTGTTGGTAACAGTCTTCTAATGCGCCTTCATTCCAAAATTAAATAACGATCGCCGATTTAATTTTACAATTTTTTAACTAAAGGAAACAGATTGAATAATAAAGGTTCAGTAGATTTCAAGCTTTACGTGTGAAAATACATTTACATCTCTTTAATGGTTTTCAGTGCCCTTGTCCAGGATCAAAACAACTTTTTGAATCACATTATTTTCCCAACAATACAACACATTTTTATATATAGTACTATAGTAGAAAGATAGCATTTATGTAGTTTACGGTAATTCAACTCAAGACCAATACCTTCTCTGCACAAGATAATAATGATTCTATGTCATTCTCCTGAGCATAACCGGTACAAAGACGAATAAATAGTCTCTACATCACGTTGTTATCTAGATATATGAGACAACACATTTTGAGTATCGGCAATCTGATGAATGTACTATTCCGGTTTTCTTGTTTCACATTATATTCTATGGCGGTTGATCAGTGATTTTCTTCATTGATAAACGTTAAACCACCTCAGCTTCGTTGTGTGAATCGGAATTGCATTGCTGTGACACACCAACACACTCCGTGGCAGTGATTCTGTATCCCCTAATCAAGGAATCAAAATGGATCAAGATTTGAAATGACAAGAAAAATTTAGACATATTTTGTTTACACATGTAATTTTTTGTTTAAATTATATCCAAGTGTGATATATAGTCAATATTCAAGAGGTACAAAAAAAACCTCAAGTTATCATATTTTCACATCATGATCAAAGTTACTTTATCTAGTTAAATTCTACCAAAAGAAGACCCTTTAAACATGCCGTCATGGCTTTGTTTCACCCTCAGTAAACTTTTATCATTGTCGCTCACACTAATCTGAAGGATGATACCACATCTTTCTTTCTTCTGCTGGGTTATTGCACCAGGCTGACTTAATTGGTTGATGTAGGATATTTCACCATCAGTGGGTAATTTGACCTGAATTTGAAGCCTGCATGTGGTCAGTGATGATATGTTTGGATGTGAAATAGGATACACGTTAAAGGCCACAGTTTACATATATCTATAACAATATACTGAATTGTGTGTATTGAGGCTGGCATAGCGGTGTAGATAAATGCACTAACAAATGATGGAAAATTAGCATTTCCTATTTCATAAAAACAATTAAGGATGGCATATCCCACCACTGTGTTATATATACAGTGAAACATACAGCCAAGGGTTCCCGATGGGCATGACTGTGTACTCGCTGAGCCATCAATAAATAATAAAAAAAATAATTATAAATCAAATTTTAATCAGAATTCGGTCAACTCAGAACTTGCTGGTAACAATGCCCTAATGCACGTTCATGCCAAAAATCAAGGTTCTAATGTCAACGGTTCTCCTTATTTTGCCGACGAAAGGATTCGGATGGACTGACTGACTCATTACCGGACAATTTGCGATCTGTAGCCTACTTCGTAGGAATAATTCCTTGATATACATGAGCAACATGGAAAAGCAGGAGTTTCAGATAATCCCACACGACTGCCATATTGAATTCGACCATCGTATTTTGATCTTGGGGATATGTAAATAGATTCAAAAGGAGCCTAAGGTGTTAGACTATGCTCAGAGATCCCTCTGTTTTAATAAATTTGCAGAATGAGCGAAGAATAGTGCACTGAACTATATGAGCAACATGAAAAAATATGATTTTTAGACGACCCCATATGGCCGCCATTTTGAATTTGACCATCAAATCTTGATCTTAGGGATATGTAAGTAGATTCAAAAGGAGCATAGGATGTTGGGCTATGCATAGAGATCTCTCTAACTATACGAACTATATTAGCAACAGCCAAAAGCCAAGAGTGTGATTTTCAGATGACCCCATATGGCCGCCATTTAGAATTTGACAATCAAATCTTGATTTTTGGCATATATAAATAGGGGAGGGGAAAATTTGGCTTAATGTCACACTCAAGTTTGTTTCCCTCATATGGTGACAGTCAGTTTGGTTGGTGGAGGAAGCCGGAATACCCGGAGAAAACCACCGCCCGTCGGCAAGTAACTGACACATTTCACACATGGACCAGCTAGACCCGAACCCGTGCCAGTTCAGCGGTGTGAGGCTAGCGGTCACCAGCGAAGCGCCTTAGACCACTCGGCCACCGAGGGCCCCATATAAACAGATTTAAAATGGGCATAAGATGCTAGGCTATGCATAAATTTGCTCAGTGAGGTAAGAATAATGCATTGAACTACACGAGCAACAAGCAAAATGTGATTTTCAGATTACCCCACATGTCCGCCATTTTGATTTAAACCATCATATCTTGAGCTGAAAATTAAACGAACAGATTCAATAGTAGGCGTAAGACGCCAGGCCAAGGGTGAGATTTCTTGGTGTTAACTAATTTACGTAATGGGCTATTAAGAATATGAATTTAACGTGAAAAAGGACGATTTATGGATGAATTCATATGAGCTCCATTTTGAATTAACGCATGGTGGTTGATCGCTAGAATTATAGAAATGGGCTCAAACTTAGCCAAATAAGTTCGCTCCCGATTTTCAATCATTCTGGTGATACCGCGATTGTTGAAAAGAGCACTAAATTTCCGAACACTCCATCACCCAGGCCAGAAAGGGTTAAACTCAAACGACTTTAAACTCGAGACAGAAAATTATCTTGATCGGGAATGTCCAGACTATAAGAAAATGCATGTTGCTAATATTCACAAACGATTTGATACCCTTTCTTTTACAAGGATTTTCATACAAAAATATTTTAAATTGTTTTAAGGCCCATATTTTGGCCGTCTTTGGATCATGTTTGAGCTTGAAATGACCTCAGAATGACCTCAAATTGTCAAAATTGTATTGGTATCCACCGCTACCTTGATCAATACGGCATACAAAAGTAATTAACAAACAGCACAATATATATGAAATAAAACAGAATTGTGCATAGGTTGAATAAGTGTAGCATCATGCAAGCTCCTAGATTCCATCCAACAATAACCATTCTCAGATGGTCTGAATCTCGAATGGACCAGGCTTCCTGGTAACAGGGAACCTACAAAAGTCACAATGAAACATACAACCAAGGGTTCCCGATGGGCATGACAGTGCACTCGCTGAGCGATCAATAAATAATAAAAAATAATTTTAAATCAAATTTTCATCAGAATTCGGTCAGCTCAGAAGTTGCTGCTCAGAACCCCTAATGCAGGTTCATGCCAAAAATCAAGGTTCTAATGTCAACGGTTCTCCTTATTTTGCCGACGAAAGGATTCGGATGGACTGACTCACTCACTCAATCACTCACTCATTACCGGACAATTTGCAAATGAGAGCCTACTTCGTAGGAATAGGTCCATTCACTAATTCGCACGAGCGCATCAAATATAATGTCTGGAAAGAACTGATCGGCAAGCCTGTAACGGAGGAATATCGCAAAGATATTGAAGCGCGGAAACACAAGGCCACGGTGAAAATGAATCGCGTGAAATGCCTAACGAATACCACATCCCAATGATGAAAAAGATACTGCGCCAAATGTATTACGATCAAGTGATGAAATGGTACACGCTGCTAAATGATTTATTCACCAAGAAATCGTAAATCAACGAGGCGTCTCCGAACACAATACGATATTGATTACGAGGATGTTTTCAGACAGGCTATGAAGATGAGAAAATGTTTAGTCAGCAAATTGACTGCCTGTGACAATATGTAGGTAACTGAACAAAATGCTGAAGTAAAGGACCCAGAGAGAACGGGCTCTGCGGGTGAGCAGTGGGAGATGCATCCAGTTGAAAATCGAGAATGCGTATTACTATTTAATCTTGAATTATCATATATTAATTAGTGAATTACAGGTAGGTCCCTGTGTCAAATGTAAAGCGTTGACATTCGCTAATAAAACGATTAACATTGTAGCTATATTTTCATTCCTTTTATGCGTCTCTCTTTTTCTGACTATTCTCTATCCAATGGTGTTCATTCTTCTAACCCCGCCTTTTTCGGAGATATCGAGACTATGACGACAACATCGCAATCAAATTATGCACGTCATCTGGGGCTATCTAACGATGTAACTTCCGCCTCTATGACCCCTTCCGTTCTAGAGTTACAGACTACGACGATCGAATCGCGCGACTCTCTCCGGGATATCCAACGGCGTGAGTTCCATCTACTTAGCCCTTCCTGTTCTAGAGATATGAAGATTTTTCTGTAAAAATGCTTTTTGGTCAAAAATGGCATTTCTATGCTGTACGTGTACAATTACAGATTGTACCTTTTTGCCTAGTATATTTTGATAAAGTCTTAGTGAGGTCCTCATTAGCCATCTTATCTCAGTAAGGGTGTTAAATCATTCGTGCGAGACGCAGTGCAAGAGGGTCGAACATGCACCGCCCGCAATTCGCCGCGACCGTTAGACGCTGAAAGGTAGCCTCTTGTTCAACCGTGAGTAGTAGAGTCTACTGATTTCGACTCTTATTTTGCCGGGGGAGATAACTCTTGGGGAGATGACGGGGAGTTCCACCAGCTCAAGAGACCAAAAACTACCTCCAGCACAGAAGAGTTCCAATCTAGGGGGAGGTAACTCCGGGTCACTATAGTTCCGGCAAAGGGCCCCTGGGCATGTATTCTTTCGCGGTGATGCGGTCTGGCGGTGATGCGGTCGCGGGGAAAAAGCTTCCGCGGAGAAAAAGTAGTCCCCAGACTTCAAATACGCTGCATGGTCCGATTGGGTCGAGTGAGGTATCAAAGTGAAGCATTCGTGAAGGGGCATCCAGTCATGGGTGGGTGCATGTAAAATTAGGATTTTTTCCCGAAACTATAACAAGCGGAACACGGACTTTACCCCCAAAATAGGGGAAAACACCTATCAACCCTAGTCAAAAGGGCTAATATCGGTCTCCGGGCTTATTGGGGCCTGCCTATCAAGTCAATGGGGTGGGTGCGTGTAAAATTAGGATTTTTTCCCGAAAATATAAAAAGCGGAATACGGACTTTACCCCTAAAATAGGGGAAAACACCTATCAACCCTAGCCAAAAGGGCTAATATCGGTCCCCGGGTTTATCGGGGCCTGCCTATCAAGTCAATGGGGTGGGTGCATGTAAAATTAGGATTTTTTCCCGAAACTATAAAAAGCGGAACACGGACTTTACCCCTAAACTACGGGAAAACCCCTATCAACCCTAGCCAAAAGGGCTAATATCGGTCCCCGGGCTTATCGGGGCCTGCCTATCCAGTCAATGGGGTGGGTGCATGTAAAATTATGATTTTTTCACCGAAACTATAAAAAGCGGAATACGGAGTTTACCCCTAAAATAGGGGAAAACACCTATCAACTCTAGCCAAAAGGGCTAATATCGATCCCCGGGCTTATCGGGGCCTGCCTATCAAGTCAATGGGGTGGGTGCATGTAAAATTATGATTTTTTCCCCGAAACTATAAAAAGCGGAACACGGACTTTACCCCTAAAATAGGGGAAAACCCCTATCAACCCTAGCCAAAAGGGCTAATATCGGTTCCCGGGCTTATCGGGGCCTGCCTATCAAGTCAATGGGGTGGGTGCATGTAAAATTAGGATTTTTCCCCGAAACTATAAAAAGCGGAACACGGACTTTACCCCTACAATAGGGGTCTGTATTATACAATATAAGGGAAAATGCCTGTATGGGGTATGGGGATGGTCAATTTTTTTCGTGGGCTTTACTATGGCTTGTGGGGTCTCGTTTTTCTCGTCTCGCCAAGAAAATGACAATGGGAAGGGTCCCGGAGCGAATCGGTGAAATTTTTGGGAAAAGTCACCGAGGTCTGTATATAGGCTCATACTGGCTATATGGGGGGGAGGGGTGGTCAATTTTTTTGTGGGTGGTACTATGGGTTGTGGGGTCTCGTTTTTCTCGTCTCGCCGAGAAAAACACAATGGGAAGGGTCCCGGAGCGAAGCGGTGAAATTTTTGGAAAAAGTCACCGAGGTCTGTATATAGGCCTTTAGGCTGGCTATGGGGGGGTATAGGTCCAACCTGGAAAATTCACACACGTTCATTGTGATATGGGTTGTTTGGTCTCATTTTTCACCTCTCGTCATTTAGAACACGATGGGAAGGGTCCCGGAGCGAAACGGTGAATTTTTGGAAAAGTGCCATATAGCCCATATAGCTCCATACTGGCTATATGGGGGTATAGGTTCAACCTGGGAAATTCACACACGTTCATTGTGATATGGGTTGTTTGGTCTTGTTTTTCACGTCTCGTCATTTAGAACACGATGGGAAGGGTCCTGGAGCGAAACGGTGAAATTTTTCGAAAAATACCATACAGCCCATATAGTCCCATACTGGCTATATGGGGGGTATAGGTCCAACCTGGGAAATTCACACACGTTCATTGTGATATGGGTTGTTTGGTCTTGTTTTTCTCGTCTTCTCATTTAGAACACGATGGCAGGGGTCCCGGAGGTAAGCGGTGAAATTTTTGGAAAAAGTCACGGAGGTCTGGGTAGGCCCATAGGCCTATACTGCATGGCTATGGGGTATAGGTCCATACCGGGTGGACGTTTTGGGGTGAGTCCCTAATGGCCCTATGGTGTCGTATGAGGTCTTATTTTGAAGCTCTCGTGGAGGAACATCCGACTAGACTAATGGTTCGTCCGTGTTCAATAGTCTGCGCATGCGCAGTCTGGCCGTAGTATAGAAAGCAGGCCTTTTGGGTGGTATGTGGGTGTGTGTTTGGGGTAGAGATGGACCGCTATGGGTCCGAATGGGTCGTGGAAGGTGTCAAAGTGAAGCTTGTGTGGGGTAGAGTCAGAATGGCGTGTTTTTAAATGCAAGTCGCGTCAATCTGCGCATGCGCAGTTGGTTGTAGTAAGTAAAGTGGCCATTTTGGGGCAGTGCAGGAAGGTATTTGGTGTCGAGATGGACCATCCTTGGTCCGAATGCGTCCTGGGAGGTGTCATTTTGTAGCTCTCGGGGTGTAGACCCCGATTTGGGGGCTGCCCACGTCACCTGTGACGTCATCGGTGACGTCATCAGCACGAGTAGTAGCGAAAGTGGACATTTTAGGGCACTGAAGCATAATATTTGGGGTAGAGCGGGACCATCCTTGGTCCGAATGCGTCGTGGGAGGTGTCATGTTGTAGCTCTCGGGGTGTACACCCCGATTTGAGGCATGTCCGCAGCATCTGTGACGTCATCGGTGACGTCATCAGTACGAGTAGTAGCGAAAGCGGGTATTTTGGGGTAGTGAAGGAAGGTATTTGGTGTAGAGATGGACCATCCTTGGTCCGAATGCGTCGTGTGAGGTGTCATCTTGTAGCAACGCCCGCCAACACCAAGCTCAATGCTTCAACGCCCTGGTGAAATAGCTCAGAAGCTCTGCTTTTCCATGGAATTGTCACTCACTCTTCGAAATGCAGTGACGTTACGCCTTAACAGACCGGAGACAGTACAACAAGAACAACAAGGATGAGACATGAGAGAACAACAACAACAAGAAGTTTTTTCATATAGTTTATTCTCCCCAATGTTACATCATACCCACGCTGGGGGAGCCGCGTTGGGTATATTTACAATTCAAGAAGACTCTTGTCCAATCAGAGGCCACCATTTGCATCTGTCATATTCGTTCCTGTCCGTTAGATGTATTCTTGTCCAATCAGAAGTCTCCATTTCAGAAAGTTCCATCTTCGGCCATGTTCGCTTTGAACCGTTTATTCTAATCATCGTCGGGCAGCCCAGGATACCGTTGAGGCAACATATCCTCAGATAGTTGTTTGTGCATTCTGAGTATCTATCAGTGCATGGGTGAATACATTCACCCGATGGGAATATTCCGTAGTTTGGTCACGAAGAACGTAACATTGGTCACACTCTCCACTGTCCACTTGGTGTTGGGGCTTTGTTGTTGGGCCCATTCCAAGGGATCCACGGTGTCCAGTTTCCCAGCATCGTCACTAGCGACACTCGGTTAATGATGGTAAACGGTTGGTCAAATACCTGGATGTTCCCGCTCGGGTAAAAGTATCGGACTTGGACTGTCTCCTTATGCTGCAGCACATAACCAAACGCCAGATTCAATCTGAAGGCCGTAGTTTGGTAGACGGGCGAGGTCGGTCAGTCGGAAATTGTAGATATCTTGAATAGGGCGATGACGGTGGAAACCGTGCCGTATCATGAACCAATGGCGCCGATAGATGTCACTCACTGGATGGGCGTCCTGTAACAGATCGCTGGGAACATCCACTGCATCTTCCAGAAAATGTTCGATGTCGTCAGGCGTATGACTCGAAACCGTATCGCTGGGGTCCGGCTGGATATCCAGGCCCTCCTGGACTGTGGGTATAGGCGGGCTCTCCGTGATCGCATCACCAGTGGCGTTCGTCTCCCCGGGCTCATCTTCACTAGGTCTGACCCTCATGGGTGCCTCTTTAGTGGAAAGTTGTCGCTCATACCGTGGTGATGGACTATGAATCAAACGTTGGTGCTGTCTTAACTGACTGGGTCGTTTGAAGAGTTGCCCACAATCGTTACATTGTTCCGTCGCGCCCTCGTGGAATGGGCGTTCGTGGCGCCGTAAATGATCCTCCCGATTGAATGACCGTGCGCAGGTTGTACAAGTATACCGAGCATCGTTGTGGGTGGAAGCCTCGTGGCGTCGTAAATTATCTAGACGAGTAAACAGCTTCTGGCAAGTTGTGCAAGTGAACATCTTGGTGGTTGACAGGGTGTCTGATGAAACGGCCAGGCCGCTTCCCTTTTATAGCACGCTAGCTGGTGATCTATTTTTAGCACACTCAGTTCAAGTCGAGGGCCGAGCCGTGACATCTTCGGTAACCTCCGTGTTTCTTCGGGCACCTCGGTAACTACCCGGCTGTTCCCGTGTAAACCCGGATGGATCACCGTGTCTCTTCGGTCACCTCCGTGACATCTTCGGTCACCTCCGTGTCTCTTCGGTCACCTCCGTAACTACCCGGCTGTTCCCGTGTAAACCCGGATGGATCTCCGTGTCTCTTCGGTGACCTCCGTGACATCTTCGGTCACCTCCGTGTCTCTTCGGTCACCTCCGTAACGTCAACGATCAACATGTAGACATATAGAGTATGTACGGCATGTTATGGTATTCATCAGTGCATGAGTGACGCATTCAGCCGATGGGGGTGGTCGGTCAGCTTGGTAACGAAAAACATGGCATTGGTCACCCTCTCTACGACTCATTGTGTGTTGGGGTGTTGTTGTTGGGCCCATTCCAAGGGATCCACGGTGTCCAGTTTCTCCAGCATCGCCTCTAGCGACGCCCGGTTAATGATGGTAAACGGTTGGTCAAATACCCGGATGTTACTGCTCGGGTAAAAATATCGGGCTTGGTCTGTGTCCTTATGCTGCAGCACATAACCAAACGCCAGATTCAACTTGAAGGCCGTAGTTTGATCGTTGAAGATGGCTTCCACGTAGCTGCGTAGACGGGCGAGGTCGGTCAGTCGGAAATTGTAGATATCTTGAATAGGGCGATGACGGCAGAAACAGTGCCGGATCATGGGCCAATGGCGCCGATAGATGTCACTCACTGGATGGTCTTCGTGTAACAGATCGCTGGGAACATTTATGGGTTCGTCCACGAAGTGTACTTGCCCTCCACGTCGTACAAAATCTGGCCCAAGGTCTTGTCGTCGGAATTTGACTGTTGAATTAGGGCGACATCATCATCGGCCCTCGTGCGATGGGTGGGAGTTCCCCCTGTTTCGATATTGATGCCTACGGGCTCTTCTACCTGCAAACGTGGCTGCGGAACAGGGTGTCGTGTGCGTTGGTGTCGCAGCAACTGACTGGTCAGTTTGAAAAGCCGACCACATTCTTCGCATGGACGCTTGTGTACTTCATGGCGTGCACGTGTGTGGCGCTGTAAATGATCCGGGCGCTGAAACGACAGTGTACATATCGTACAGCTATACCGGGCGGTTCCTTCGTGCTTGGTAGCCTCATGGCGGCGCAAGTCGTGCAGACGAGTGAATGATTTCGAGCACGTAGTACAAGTGAACATCTTGGTGGTTGACAGAGTGTCTGATGAAACGGCCAGGCCGCTTCCCTTTTATAGCACGCTAGCTGGTATCATGTTCGGGCACCTCCGTGTCTCTTCGGTGATCTCCGTGACATCTTCGGTGACCTCCGTGTCTCTTCGGGCACCTCCGTGACATCTTCGGTGACCTCCGTGACATCTTCGGGCCCCTCCGTGTCTCTTCGGCCACCTCCGTGTCTTTTCGGAAAGTGACCAAAGAGACTCGGAAGTGAACGACATTGTGGGAAAATCCCCACAGACAGGTCAGTACATGTGCTATCATGTTCACACTCCGTCACCGAAAAGACACGGACTGAAGATGGCGGACCTCGCCCGGTGGTGGTGGTGGTGGTGGGAGCTCCCGTGTGGCAGAGCTCTTGGATCGGAGCTCTTGGAGCTCAAAGCGTGTGGAGCTCAGAGCTCGGAAGTGACATTTGCATATGACCTCTGTGAGGTCACTTCCGCTTCCGTTCACGTGACCGGAACTGACCTTTGACCCCGGCGCGCAATTTTATCCGGTATTGTTAGCGCGCGCCGGGGTCAAAGGTCAGTTCCGGTCACGTGAACGGAAGCGGAAGTGACCCCACAGAGGTCATATGCAAATGTCACTTCCGACGCACACAACACCCTGTTCCGCAGCCACGTTTGCAGGTAGAAGAGCCCGTAGGCATCAATATCGAAACAGGGGGAACTCCCACCCATCGCACGAGGGCCGATGATGATGTCGCCCTAATTCAACAGTCAAATTCCGACGACAAGACCTTGGGCCAGATTTTGTACGACGTGGAGGGCAAAGTACACTTCGTGGACGAACCCATAAATGTTCCCAGAGATCTGTTACACGAAGACCATCCAGTGAGTGACATCTATCGGCGCCATTGGCCCATGATCCGGCACTGTTTCTGCCGTCATCGCCCTATTCAAGATATCTACAATTTCCGACTGACCGACCTCGCCCGTCTACGCAGCTACGTGGAAGCCATCTTCAACGATCAAACTACGGCCTTCAAGTTGAATCTGGCGTTTGGTTATGTGCTGCAGCATAAGGACACAGACCAAGCCCGATATTTTTACCCGAGCAGTAACATCCGGGTATTTGATCAACCGTTTACCATCATTAACCGGGCGTCGCTAGAGGCGATGCTGGAGAAACTGGACACCGTGGATCCCTTGGAATGGGCCCAACAACAACACCCCAACACACAATGGGTCGTAGAGAGGGTGATCAATGCCACGTTTTTCGTTACCAAGCTGACCGACCACCCCCATCGGCTGAATGCGTCACTCATGCACTGATGAATACCATAACATGCCGTACATACTCTATATGTCTACATGTTGATCGTTGACGTTACGGAGGTGACCGAAGAGACACGGAGGTGACCGAAGATGTCACGGAGGTCACCGAAGAGACACGGAGATCCATCCGGGTTTACACGGGAACAGCCGGCTAGTTACGGAGGTGACCGAAGAGACACGGAGGTGACCGAAGATGTCACGGAGGTCACCGAAGAGACACGGAGATCCATCCGGGTTTACACGGGAACAGCCGGGTAGTTACGGAGGTGCCCGAAGAGACACGGAGGATGTCACGGCTCGGCCCTCGACTTGGGGATAGTTGAACTGAGTGTGCTAAAAATAGATCACCAGCTAGCGTGCTATAAAAGGGAAGCGGCCTGGCCGTTTCATCAGACACCCTGTCAACCACCAAGATGTTCACTTGCACAACTTGCCAGAAGCTGTTTACTCGTCTAGATAATTTACGACGCCACGAGGCCTCCACCCACAACGATGCTCGGTATACTTGTACAACCTGCGCACGGTCATTCAATCGGGAGGATCATTTACGGCGCCACGAACGCCCATTCCACGAGGGCGCGACGGAACAATGTAACGGTTGTGGTCAACTCTTCAAACGACCCAGTCAGTTAAGACAGCACCAACGTTTGATTCATAGTCCATCACCACGGTATGAGCGACAACTTTCCACTAAAGAGGCACCCATGAGGGTCAGACCTAGTGAAGATGAGCCCGGGGAGACGAACGCCACTGGTGATGCGATCACGGAGAGCCCGCCTATACCCACAGTCCAGGAGGGCCTGGATATCCAGCCGGACTCCAGCGTTACGGTTTCGAGTCATACGCCTGACGACATCGAACATTTTCTGGAAGATGCAGTGGATGTTCCCAGCGATCTGTTACAGGACGCCCATCCAGTGAGTGACATCTATCGGCGCCATTGGTCCATGATACGGCACGGTTTCCACCGTCATCGCCCTATTCAAGATATCTACAATTTCCGACTGACCTCGCCCGTCTACGTAGCTACGTGGAAGCCATCTTCAACGACCAAACTACGGCCTTCAGATTGAATCTGGCGTTTGGTTATGTGCTGCAGCATAAGGAGACAATCCAAGTCCGATACTTTTACCCGAGCGGGAACATCCAGGTATTTGACCAACCGTTTACCATCATTAACCGAGTGTCGCTAGAGACGATGCTGGAGAAACTGGACACCGTGGATCCCTTGGAATGGGCCCAACAACAAAGCCCCAACACCAAGTGGACAGTGGAGAGTGTGACCAATGTTACGTTCTTCGTGACCAAACTACGGAATATTCCCATCGGGTGAATGTATTCACCCATGCACTGATAGATACTCAGAATGCACAAACAACTATCTGAGGATATGTTGCCTCAACGGTATCCTGGGCTGCCCGACGATGATTAGAATAAACGGTTCAAAGCGAACATGGCCGAAGATGGAACTTTCTGAAATGGAGACTTCTGATTGGACAAGAATACATCTAACGGACAGGAACGAATATGACAGATGCAAATGGTGGCCTCTGATTGGACAAGAGTCTTCTTGAATTGTAAATATACCCAACGCGGCTCCCCCAGCGTGGGTATGATGTAACATTGGGGAGAATAAACTATATGAAAAAACTTCTTGTTGTTGTTGTTCTCTCATGTCTCATCCTTGTTGTTCTTGTTGTACTGTCTCCGGTCTGTTAAGGCGTACCGACGGACGTCACTGCATTTCGAAGAATGAGTGACAATTCCATGGAAAATCAGAGCTTCTGAGCTATTTCACCAGGGCGTTGAAGCATTGAGCTTGGTATTGGCGGGCGTTGCTACAAGATGACACCTCACACGACGCATTCGGACCAAGGGTGGTCCATCTCTACACCAAATACCTTCCTTCACTGCCCCAAAATACCCGCTTTCGCTACTACTCGTATTGATGACGTCACCGATGACGTCACAGATGCTGCGGGCATGCCTCAAATCGGGGTGTACACCCCGAGAGCTACAACATGACACCTCCCACGACGCATTCGGACCAAGGATGGTCCCGCTCTATCCCAAATATTATGCTTCAGTGCCCTAAAATGTCCACTTTCGCTACTACTCGTGCTGATGACGTCACCGATGACGTCACAGGTGACGTGGGCAGCCCCCAAATCGGGGTCTACACCCCGAGAGCTACAAAATGACACCTCCCAGGACGCATTCGGACCAAGGATGTTCCATCTCGAGACCAAATACCTTCCTGCACTGCCCCAAATTGGCCACTTTACTTACTACAACCAACTGCGCATGCGCAGATTGACGCGACTTGCATTTAAAAACACGCCATTCTGACTCTACCCCACACAAGCTTCACTTTGACACCTTCCACGACCCATTCGGACCCATAGCGGTCCATCTCTATCCCAAACACACACCCACATACCACCCAAAAGGCCTGCTTTCTATACTACGGCCAGACTGCGCATGCGCAGACTATTGAACACGGACGAACCATTAGTCTAGTCGGATGTTCCTCCACGAGAGCTTCAAAATAAGACCTCATACGACACCATAGGACCATTAGGGACTCACCTAGACCCCAAAACGTCCACCCGGTATGGACCTATACCCCATAGCCATGCAGTATAGGCCTATGGGCTTACCCAGACCTCCGTGACTTTTTCCAAAAATTTCACCGCTTACCTCCGGGACCCCTGCCATCGTGTTCTAAATGAGAAGACGAGAAAAACAAGACCAAACAACCCATATCACAATGAACGTGTGTGAATTTCCCAGGTTGGACCTATACCCCCCATATAGCCAGTATGGGACTATATGGGCTGTATGGTACTTTTCCAAAAATTTCACCGTTTCGCTCCAGAACCCTTCCAATCGTGTTCTAAATCGCAAGTTTTAGCAGAGGTCTAGCCTAGAATATAGGTAAGCACGTTCTTTGTTTCGCCAATCGCAAACCAGTGACTTGTTATATATGTTTTACTTTTGCGAAAGGTTATCATGACTATATTGCATTCTGAGTTATTCTCTATAGATTATGGTAGATTTTCCACAATTGATCGGTTTTGCGATAGAAGTATCGATATCGACATGAAGGTGGTCCTATGTGGGTAGATAAATATTCGAAGATTAAACACACCCAAACTCCAAAAATTCACACGATCATGTCTGGTGTTTATTACCTGTGTTTTTGAGAGATACAAAATTCAACACTATATATCTTGGTTAGTCTCTAATAGAAAACGCAAGAATACATAAAGCGACTACTGCAATACGATACATAGTGTATTCTCAGCCACTCTCTGAGGATGAAGACAGTTGTCTTTGAAAGCTAATAGAATACACTATGTATCGTATTGCGGTAGTCGCTCAGCCACTCTCTGATGATGAAGACAGTTGTCTTTGAAAGCTAAGAGAATACACTATGTATCGTATTGCAGTAGTCGCTGCCACTCTCTGAGGATGAATACAGTTGTCTTTGAAAGCTAAGAGAATACAGTATGTATAGTATTGCAGTAGTCGCTGCCACTCTCTGAGGATGAAGACAGTTGTCTTTGAAAGCTAAGAGAATAAACTATGTATCATATTGCAGTGGTCGCTTGATTTATTTTGAGTCTAGTTAAACCGCCCCACACTGGGATTTTCAATAGATTAATATAATTAATTATAAATATACTTTTTTAAGACATATAAAATCAGAGTCATAAGGTATGAGTGGGCTCAGCCAAAAACTCACTTGAGGTGAATCTAAACTGCACCCTGCAGCCCACACCATTAGCTCACATCCTGCTCTCTACATGCTGTATCCTGCAGCCCACACGCTGCACACTGCACTCTTCAGGATTCACCCTGCAGGTTGCAGCTGCACATACCCATGTAACCCTGCCTGTAGATTTGATTGCTTCCCTTGTATATCCATACAGCAGACAGGTGGTATGAGACCACCAATCTTTTCGATACTTGTTATGTATTATCATAACTAATCACTAAACATCTTAAAGTCTCTCGATGCTTAAATGCTCTTTACATGACAATATTCACATTTTGGGACATCGACTTCAAAAACTCTTGTTGACAGCTATCCGGCATTACTGGATGTCATTCAAGTTGTAATCAAGCAGGCTTTTCGTATCCCTCTCCTCCCCCCTTATTGATCATGTCTCCTCCCACCAGTTTTCCCCAGAATGGCCCAAATCAACATCAGAAGGTACAGTTTGAAACCACATACATGTATGCAATTTGAAATATCAGATTTATCAGAAATGCTGAAAAATCACAGCTTCCTGTACGAAACTCTCTCACTTAAAATCTTATGTGTTTCACGCAAGTTTCTGATCAGAATCTCTCGAGAGAAAATCATATGAGAACATGCATGAAAACTTACGTGAAATTTAACATGCAAATGAGGTGTTTTCACACAAGAATGGAGCAGAGTCTCGTAAGAATCTTATTACGGTAGTTCCCCTAATTATTCAATCACAGGAAGTTCACTTTTCAACTTTGTTATTCAAATAGAGAGAAAAGTGACATTTCCATTCTTCATTCAAATTGAAGAAAAGTGACAAAATGTGACACTTTGTGGTTGGTGCCATGGAGAATATTGCCAGATTTATGCCATTTTTGCTGCACTTCCTGTGATCGAATTATTAGGGGAATTACCGTAGACTATCAATTTTATTAAATTATGTATTTACAGTTAGCACACTTTAGGATGTTCAGTGACATAACCAGTTGTCTTGATTTTATAAAAAAAAACCTTTTATGAGGTCTCTCGTGAGATTTCAGGACCCAAGCACTTATTTCAACAAAAGATGGCTAAACCATTGGAACAAATTCCAATGCTTCAATTTTGTCTACAATGAGTGGAGCATTGGTACAGGACTGATGTAAGCCTCAATTTGTTATAAGTTTAAAATCTTTAAATACATACAGGAACAAAGAGTAAAACCTGTTTACAAGATGATTCATTCTTCACAAAATTTTCACAGAACATGTTGTTGTTGTTGTCCAGTGTGATCTTTTCAAACTTGCAGGTCAATAGCCAGTAAACATAGTTTCTGAAATATCCCTATGATCCCAATAAACCTACCTCAATAACTGTTCCTTTTCTCAATACTTTAGCATATGTATTCAGCAGTAAACCATCTAAAACTTGTAAGTTCCTTTAGCATATGTATTCACCAGTAAACCATCTAAAACTTGTAAGTCCCCTTGTGTGACAGTATTTCCCTCCAACGGTTCAATTTTCCCTCCAAAACTTACACAAAGGATTCCAGTCAGTAAAGGGATACCAAGACTATAATCTCACAAGAGATCTCTTGTGAGTATTTGGACTCTGTTCATATTGAACATTTTCTCTTCGGATTTTGTCAAAGTCCTGAAACTTATATGGTCTCTCGTGAGAAAAAGGGACTCAGTTGTTTTCCCATATATTTCTTCTGGTCAGAATAGAAAACCTCACAAGAGATATTTTCTCACATAGTTCCTGGTATGATTTCATTTCCTCACAAGAGATTTAAGTGAGAAAAGTAAAACCTTGCCTCGTCTCATATGTGTCTTACTAGTTGAGGAGAGTTTCTCACCAGAATCTCATAAGAATCATACTAGAAACAAGTCAGATTATGTGAGACTGTTTGGTACGGGCTATAAAATTTTCAAAGATCTCACCGTCCAGTTTCTAAACGATGTAGTTCCATGTAGTTGTGATTAACTCCGGGCTGATGCCAAGTATTGGCTGGCATCTTCGGTTCAAAATTCTCTCTGGATGTAGACTCATTCTCCGTATTTCAGAATTTATCGGCAGACATCCGGTCCGAATAAACTCCGATCACTCGGAGAATGAACGATCATGTTGGAATACTGTCAATTGTGATAACCAATCAGGTTTGATGATATGACGTCTTACTCTAAGTTTGCTTCAAGGTATCCAGTAGCCAATATTTATTGCTGAAAAGTCAAAGTGTCCATAATAACATTGTGTCATAACCTTTGCGTGAAGGGCCTTTTATCTTTTTTAGCTCATCTGGGCCGAAGGCCCGATGGGCTAATGTCATGGCCTGACTGTCCGTCGTCCGTCGTGCATCGTGCGTCGTCCGTCGTCCGCCGTGCGTAAACATCTTCTTCTCTGAAACCGCTTGGCCAATTAAGTTGAAACTTGGCATGCATGTTCCCCGCAATGAGTACACCAAAATTTCTTCATGCGGTGTCGATATGATTTTAAATATGGCTGCCATGGCGGCCATCTTGAATTTCCCAGTGAAATCTTCATTATTCCAGTTTATTTCCGCATACTGGGTTGGATATTAAAAATATAGAAAAACATTTGCATTAAAATGTATAATCTGGAGAAATCCGAGAGAAATGACCGCTACCGAGCAGTCGGTTTATTGGAACGTTCTGGCCTTAAACAGCTTGTGTCACTACTCTCCTTGTCCCCCCGCTGATCCACACCGCATATTTCGCGCGTCTTGACTGTTAGAGGGCGCTTTGCACAGGCCAATCGTCGATGGCCAATAAAAATCACTCTTACGGATGAGTTTCGCTCCGCTTTGTTTACGTCAGAAACCAACATCCGGGCATTCGCCATCTTTTTTCTCAGTGGGCGAGAGACCTTCCGGCCACTTTTCCCCATCAACTGACAGCGCTAAAGGTCCATTCTCACTGTGCGATTTGTAGTAACATCTTGTAGCATACAACTCCGTTGCATCGTGAGAACACTCGTGCGATTTTAGTCGCATGCTACAAGTCGTATGAAATAGAGCAGGTCCTATTTCATGCGATTAGTTGCATGCTACAAATCGGGGGATTCCCCCGTCGAGTTGTTACTACAAATCGCATTGTGAGAATGGGCCTTAAGCTGCACAAATTAGTCTCTCGGTAAACTACCCGATGTATATGTCACCTATTGAGTGATAACTGTGTCTAGAAACGGGAGAAACTGACGAACTATTTCTTCACAATCAACTGTGTAACGAAGCAATGTTAGTTGTCTCCCTTGTCAAACGTTTAACTGTCGTTGATTAATAAACAGCAAAACCGCTCATAGTTATTTTAGTTTCTGGGTTAAGTGTTAATAGATTTTTGGATAACTTCCTCTATTATTGTTATATTTAGTAAGGTTTGTTAACTGATTGCAAAAATTTGTTCGCTAATCCCTTCAAATAATTAACACAGTCGCTGTTATTCAAATATGCCCGAACACTATGAACAAATAACACACAACTATTTAATATTTGGATGGATATCGGCTACGGCTTTATTCCATATTACAACAACTCTAGTGACGAGATCCCTACGGACATGCTGAAACGCCAACCTTTCGGTGTCCGGACGAATCAACTATCTTATAAACCACAACCGCTCCCTGTGAAAGTTACCAGGCAAGACCCACGTGATCCCCATGGAATTCATAGGCAATTATATTAAAGCCATATATGCTCCCTGTGTAATACCGCACCAGGCAAGCCCCACATTTGATCCCTATGGAAACATAGGCAATTTTATTAAAACCATATATGCTCCCTGTGAAATACGGCACCAGGCAAGCCCCACATCGGATCCCTATGGAAACATAGGCGAATTTATTAAAACCATATGCTCCCTGTGTAATACCACGTACACCAGGCAAGCCCCATATCAGATCCCTATGGAAACATAGGCGACCCATAATCCTGATAATGCTCCCTGTGACATACCACACCAGGCAAGCCCACATCCCTATGTATCACCCATATAGGCAATGTTTCCCGCTATCTGCCCCCTGTGGAGCAGCTTCACTTAGTTTGCCCGCAAGGATCCCGCTACTGAACCTAATATGCCGTGACAAAATTGTAAAATACCTGAAACATTTCTGAATAAATGTGCAAACAAACCTCCAAAATACAAGCAATTACTTCAGATGTAACCAGTCCTAAACATTGTCATTCCTGGCAAAGCTTTCTTTGTTACACCAAACTGCGCCAAGTAGTTGAATTTGGTATCAGTTGATTACCTGTACAGGTCATCAGCTATATTGCTCCCTGTTCATCAGTTTGTCAAAATGGCCGGCTGGGTCAAACTGCTTTAGGAATGATCTCTGCTCACTCATTTCTTACTGGCAACTCCAGTGTGGCCACTTCCAAATATTCAAATGCTTCACATGGCTCGATCCTCATTCAGGAAAGTGACAATCTGTTAGGGCTGACTACCTTCCAAACATTCAACATTCGTACCCTAATATACACCCTTTTATGATAAAATGCCATACATGGCTTACATAATCCATATATCATATAAATAAATAAACAATAGAACTTCAGAGAAACCAAGTTAAACAAATAATGCCTTCACACTTTCTGATCCGATTCAGCATACATTTGATGGCATAGCTTAGCACTGATACAGAAAGATTTAAATTGCTGAAATCTCCTCGTTCAAAATGTTTGTCATGATACAAAAATATATGTGATCAGGAATGTGTGCTCTTGCACTAATAGATATAATACACAATCAATTTATGTTCAGTGCAAATTGGTTCACACTGCAGTCATTTTTACACAAATGTCTCTTACTGAACTCAATTACCAAGAAGTTCACTGTTGCCAGATTATTCCCTGAAGTCTATTCATACATACAAAATTGCCAACCTCACACAGACTGTTGTTGCACTGGTTCGTATTCGAAGTCTGGTGTTTGTGGAACGATGTATGCACAAGTTATTTGTTATTTCACAGATTTGAACCTCGACAGATGAAAATTTATACACAGCAGTTTGTTGCTGCACTGTTTACAACCTGAATGATTTACAGTCACAAAGTTCCTTGTTGCCAGGAATTGAACCCTGACTGATTTATATACAGAATGTCTTTGTTGCACTGATTGGGACCATGACGGACTTACTCACAGAAATTTGTTTTTCTTCGGATTTCAACTCAGAACTTCAGTGCTATACCTTACAGTTCGTCCTCACAAATGGAGTAGTTGCGAACAGCCATATTAAGCATATTAAAGATTCACGTGACCGAATCCTCATAGCAGATAGCAGTAAGAAATCCAGATATCAGATAGCAGTACCAGTCATCTTCGAACCATCAGCAGTACTTCTGAAATATAAAACGAACAAACCAGACAGCAAGCAATATCTGTTTAGATGTAACCTCCCTAATTCATACTGTAATAAAGAAATATATATCCCAGCCCCACGAGGCACCATGAAGTACTCCTTGAATTAGACCCGAACTGTGATCATTTGAACTTAACATAAAATGATAGCATACTTCAGTCTAGTGAACGCTGTCAAGATAACAGTTCTTGAGCCCATTCTGTGGAATGAAAGCTATCTAACATTACTCAGTCAGTACTCTAAATCAAGCACAAAACCTATCAAGAGGGTCCAGGGAGTTCAAGGGAGAGGCGGGTGGGAAATTTTCTGATAACAATTTCCTTCCAGAAAGCCATCTGCTCTGATGGTCAGCATATCCGAAAAGGAATACCCGGATGTTCGAGGATTGTAACTAAGGGACATAACCCGACGATGCAACACCTCCCCTCGGTTCAGGCAATAGAATAAATTGGTTTATCATGTAATTGTATTTATGATAAACTTTATTATTCAAATATGCCCGAACACTATGAACAAATAACACACAACTATTTAATATTTGGATGGATATCGGCCACGGCTTTATTCCATATTACAACAACTCTAGTGACGAGATCCCTACGGACATGCTGAAACGCCAACCTTTCGGTGTCCGGACGAATCAACTATCTTATAAACCACAACCGCTCCCTGTGAAAGTTACCAGGCAAGACCCACGTGATCCCCATGGAATTCATAGGCAATTATATTAAAGCCATATGCTCCCTGTGTAATACCGCACCAGGCAAGCCCCACATTTGATCCCTATGGAAACATAGGCAATTTTATTAAAACCATATATGCTCCCTGTGAAATACGGCACCAGGCAAGCCCCATGTCGGATCCCTATGGAAACATAGGCGAATTTATTAAAACCATATGCTCCCTGTGTACCACACCAGGCAAGCCCCATATCAGATCCCTATGGAAACATAGGCGACCCATAATCCTGATAATGCTCCCTGTGACATACCACACCAGGCAAGCCCACATCCCTATGTATCACCCATATAGGCAATGTTTCCCGCTATCTGCCCCCTGTGGAGCAGCTTCACTTAGTTTGCCCGCAAGGATCCCGCCACTGAGTGTGTCAATACACACTGCACCCACCAAAATCCCAAGGGCAATTCTGCAAACAACTCTGACTCTGATCATCGAGAATAGATGATGCTCATTATGGTCTTGTGAGTGGAGTTGTAAATGCTGAAAATTCTACCCATTCAAGATTATACTAGTTATCCAGGCTTAGTGCACTTTGAATATAATATCCTCAACCATCATATAATAGTGATTTGTCAAACCGGCACCCCAAGGTTGAAATTAACATAATTTCATACCATATTCCTAACTTTGCATCTGGACATCCATAACTTTACATGATTTCCCCTGATAATACACACATTATACGCCTTGTGACTTTGGGATGTCAGACCGCTCATTCCGGCTTGACCACACTGTGGACAAATCTTCACAGGCACACAATCATTGTAAATCCGATGAATTTCTCGATGCTCTAAAAACACGTACGGTGCAATATGGTAATCATGCATCTGTTTCATGCATTGTAACTTCTGTCACCATTTACCTCCCCAAAACCACTGGTTTTACACCCATATTTGAATCACACACCCAGTGATAGACACCCTGCATAGCTGCCAATTATATTAGGCTTAAAGTATTCTTTCCAATTATCCATTCTCATATGCCTGTAATCTTATACAATATGGGTGCCACCATGTTAGCTTTACAAACTCTGACCTTTAAGGACAAACCTACCCAACAGAGTGCCACAATTTTCCCACATGTGCACGATCCGATTTTGTTTGACACTCCATGAATTACCTCCCTTGAACCGAAACGACCAAAAGCTATTAATTGGCTTCTCTCACATACAGCAAACAGTATTTAAATGGACGAGTGAGTGTTTTCTTCTCCCTATCACTCACATCAGTTTCATGTCATCGGAGATCTGTTGTTTTCCCATCCACCCTAGCTATGGATCATCATAATGATAGACTGATGATTATGATTATGAATACAACTTGTATGCCAGTCACCGACCAGCCAATCAGTTGCCCATAGCTTTACTTTTCGAAACCCTGTCGATCCAAACTTCCCAACGCCTCACTTCAATATCACCTAATTGATTTTGAATTGGTGGGCGAGAAATAAACATTTAGCGCTTTGAATAAATTTGCGCTTAGCAATTGGATGGAACAGGCGACATCCGCCTCCAAAACAATAATCAGGCTACACCAGACTATTTTTTAATAGCCAAACATTTTAATATGGGTGTCCAAAATTCAGGCCCTTTGTATTGAGCCGGGGCGTGATAACTCTCATTTCCCTGAAATTGATATCAAGAGAGCGAGTAAAGACTCCCAGACAAATGAAATTTTTATGAAACAATATTGTGATCACTCCGCATGTCACCGAAATCACTTCTCAGCTATTTCTTTGAAGAGCTATTCACAGCTCTCAGCCGCTGTTGCTATTTTTAAACACCAAGGTCTGAAAATTGCTCTCTTTCTCCAGTTTAGTCCCTATGCAGTCCATTTTCTATATCTGCCATGTTACATCCGTCATGTCTGTATGATTTAGGCTGTCCAAAATCTAGGGTATCCAAAAGAATGCTGCACCCTGGGGGTTACCTGGATTCTCATATCAAAATAACACTGGCCAAATGGCAGCTACAACCACCCTAGCCACCCATGAACCAGGACAAATAAGCCCAGGCAAATCTCTCAAGATTTCACTGCGTTAGTGCAGATAAAATATTCGAAATAGTTCATAGCAGTTTGCCTTATTCTTGTTTCATCAGCGACTGCTTGTTATCCCTTATTAACTGGCCTTCGAGTGGCACACTGTGGAAAGGGATAATAAAATCACAACATATTATGATGCAAATAAACCAGCCCAAAAACTGATGAACTCCCTAAACAAATTCATTTTAGACTGCATGCCTATATCATGTATATCCTTGAGCACATGATGATGCAGCCACGCCTTGGAGAGTGATCACGCTCTGCCATCTACCACTATGTCCTTCCTTGATTCTGGGAGAGTGACAGTTCCCTCTCCTTAAATATCCCAAAAATATGCTTTTCCTTTTAAGAATAACAGTTATCCCTCCTAAATCTTATCTTGCAAATCTCTCCAAAATATTCACACAAGAGCTCTCATCCGCTCTCTTTCCATTTTCATATTTCAAATTCAATGCCTGTGATATTGCAACTCACCTTAGCTCCGGTGTAGCCTTGTTCCATACTACGTGAGAACAACGCTACGGCTGCAAGCCAGTCACCAGATCGAGTTGTTGGGAAATTGCCGTACGGGCAATATTTGCCGAACCAATTGACCATAACCAATAAAATAATTCGATTCTATGTCCACTTACCTTTCATAAAAATCCTTGTTTATGAGTGACCGTCCGTTTTTAGCTTGGCAAGAGATCGAAACTCGGACGAGGGGGGGTAAAACTGTCCACATCGCCGCCATCTTTACATCGAAAAGTTTTACATGGATAGTGTAACCCCCTTGTCCGAGTTTCGATCTCTTGCCAAGCTAAAAACGGACGGTCACTCATAAACAAGGATTTTTATGAAAGGTAAGTGGACATAAAATCGAATTATTTTATTGGTTATGGTCAATTGGTCTGGCAAATATTTACGGCAATTTCCCAACAACTCGATCTGGTACGGCAATTTCCCAACAACTCGATCTGGTGACTGGCTTGCAGCCGTAGCGTTGTTCTCACGTAGTATGGAACAAGGCTACACCGGAGCTAAACTCACCTGCACAATTGCACCATCAACAGACAAACTGTAGGCCAACCGTAACCCAAGCAGCTGAATTCCTGACCCCTCTCATTACGCGACGGAGAGCTGGACCTCCCAACACTCGATCTTGTGAAAGGCATTCACAGCGGCAGCTTTCGCCGACTTCAACTTCAAGATCGATCCTGCTGCATGGTGACGGGTGTAGCATGTTGTTGCTGTTGTTGTTGTTGTCGTCGCCTGTCCGCGGCGCTGGATCGCATATCAATCTGCACCAGAGCAGGATTGCCCATATCCGAGACCACTACACGGCACACATCTGCCAAAATACTAAGAATAAAATTAAGAGAGGAATGGTACGAGTGGTGGTGGACAGAGAAGAGTTGGGTATTGCGGGGGGGGGTATGTCGGGTGAAATTCACAACCAATCTAACTGGCAAATTTAAAGAATTTTCTCAACCATCTGACCGTAATATGCCAGTATATCTCAGCTATACAATGTTGAAAATCATATCTATAGACAAATCACTTCCAAATAAACAGATTATCGCAAAATTTTCTGATAACAATTTCCTTCCAGAAAGCCATCTGCTCTGATGGTCAGCATATCCGAAAAGGAATACCCGGATGTTCGAGGATTGTAACTAAGGGACATAACCCGACGATGCAACACCTCCCCTCGGTTCAGGCAATAGAATAAATTGGTTTATCATGTAATTGTATTTATGATAAACTTTATTAATTTTGTTAAAATTCCACTGATAGGACCACGCTTTATCGTTATGAGTATATAAGGAGATCAAGTTGCCTACGTCGGTAACGTAAGTACACCGTTCATGTGTTTCTGATTTTGAATTGAATGCTGACTGTTAATACAGACGGAAAAAGTTCCTTGTAGCGATGATGTAAGAGGGAACTTCGCTGTCTCACTTACATGAGAGTCGTGATCTCATTATCACGAAGGTGGGTGTGACGTATTTTTGATCACGTGCAGTAGTTTGCCAATCGTGGTTAGTATGAGGAATCTGGTTACCTCCACGTTATTACGGCACGTTGATTGGATAATCAGATAAAGCGCCTCCTAACGTCAAGAGGCGTGAAATATGCGGTGTGAATCATCGGGGAAACAAGGACACAAACTGTTTATGATCGTACGACCTGTTCGTGTAGCCTTAATTTGATCTGATTAGACAGAAAAATATAAACGCACATATAGAACACCTGTTTAAATCTGTTAGGATATGTTTTGATAGAGAAACGGTGAGACACGCGAAATTGGGCTAATGAGGGTTTTTTTCATTAATCGTCTTTTTTCAATCGCTATTTTGTCTCATTTCCGAATTCAAACAC